>JXCR01086222.1:93007-111784 GCA_002079205.1 Phalaenopsis hybrid cultivar | reverse complement strand
TATATATATATATATATATATATATATATATATATATATATATATATATATATTAAAACGTTGTTTGACCGCAACTTTGATTTTTATTAAATAGAATTTATCAATTCTGATAAATTCAAATTTATCAGATCCACAGTGCAACGATTATAGTCGTGAATGACAGTGAAATAAATCGGTCTCGCTATCGGATGTACTAAATATGAATTTACCGAATGCACGAAGAAAATGATGGAATGCGAGAAAATTAAAATTAAGGATATGTGAACATAAGACGGAATATTTTTTTCCCAAGAAAGATGGCCTATGTTAATCCAATAGGAGTAAAGGTAAATTGGATGCGACCGCGGGACTGACCCCAAAGGGTTAAATACAGTAAGGTGAAGGGGGAAGAGAAGGAGATTGCACCTGTGAGGACGAGCTCCATGAATCATTCTGGTTCAAGGCCACAGCTTGACCTTACTGCGGCAACAATTAAGAGTAATTCGGAGGAGAGCAACCCCACAATTTTGCTGTCTAACCAGTCTGATGACATCTCTCACGTGGCCCTGGATGTCCTTTACATTGCCATGGTTGAGCCATTCAGCTTGTTGTTTTAAAGTGGATACTATTGCCTTCAACTTCTATGCTGAGAACATTTTTTTTATATTTTTTATTAGATTATGCACTGTTTATTTTAATTTGGTGGCATGTTTGTCTTCCGTAATGTTATTTTGCAAGTCAAGCATGTGCATACATGTATGTAAATTTCCATAATATTATTTTGCAAGCAAAGGTTCGTATCGGCCTGCTAGTGAGTTTTAGGAGCTTATCCTGAAACGCGGCCCACGGGCCGACCATAATATCACGCGGCCGCTGGAGAAGTTCTTCGCCGGTACAATCACCACAATACTCCAATAAAGAGGTGTCACATATACAACGATCCCAACGTAATATCAACTGACACCTAAAGTTAAATATTTTCAGTCCCACCGTAATATCAACTGGCACCTAGAGTTAAATATTTTTTACCACGGCTCATTACTAATATTTTTAGCAGAGAGCCCGACAAAATATCCAT
Source organism: Phalaenopsis hybrid cultivar (assembly GCA_002079205.1). NCBI lineage: Eukaryota > Viridiplantae > Streptophyta > Magnoliopsida > Asparagales > Orchidaceae > Phalaenopsis > Phalaenopsis hybrid cultivar. The sequence continues at coordinate 110,727 of JXCR01086222.1, read as the reverse complement.
CCGGGATCTGAAGAGCCACAACTAGCCGAGCCAAGCGTTGCACTCTGCCGCCGCTCACCGCTGCTGTTCTTGATTCTCGTTTCACGTTCTTCTTCGTGTATGGATGCCCTCGGTAACGGAGGTTTCTGGTGGAGTTTCCTGGCGGGTAAAGCGAGCGGTCACCACGGCAAGCGCAGGAGGAAGTACAAGTCTTCTTCATCCGACTCGATCAACCTCCGCGAAGAGAAGGGGTGGCCGCTACTCGACTTCCCTGTGAAGCAGGCGGCCATTGCTGCATCTCTCGCACTAACTGGCGACACTATCGCTCAATTCAGAGACCGAATTTTCGGTCGAGATCGATCTCAACTGCTTGGGGACGAAGAGGTCAGCTCCTACTGTTGTAGATATAATTTTGTAGATGCGTTTGCTCATGTTCTTTCAGTTCCGTGGGCAAGTTTTATGCATTTTTGTTCGCTGCTGCTCGTATGATACATACTGACAAATATTTCTTTGTGGTTTGAATGTTTGAACTGTTGTAGCACCATCAGATTTCATCAATAGGCTTTGAAATACACGCATTTTGCGTAAGCACTTTGATATTTTTGCGAGTGAGCTCATCACTAAATAAGACATTCTTTCAGTAAATAGCAAGCCCGTGAATCGTGCAGGGTAGGAAAGTCTGCACAAATCACTGTTTCAAATTGTACATGATAATTTTTAAAGCATAATTCTCTTTTTAAAAAGTAATAAGATTGTTAAAAAAAAGATGATAATCCTCGAAACAAAACAATAATATAGAATGGAAGCAGAACAGTGGTGCTTGCTCAAACAGAATTTCATGTTCATGAACATCATTAAATTTATTTTGTCATTAAGGCTTTCTAATTCCGGTGGATTGCATGATGTTCTCTGGTCAACACTTTTAAAAATTCAAAGATGGAGTTAAAATAATATGTCAACCCTTTGGCCATGAAGAGCCCAAGAGAAGCATATGACTCTCAATTCAACAACTGAGCTTGTAAGCCCTCAGATTGACTGGAAAGATGGGCGGGGGATGTTCGAAACCATCTAACCCTTGTTCAAGGTTGGGCATGAGCAGCAATCTGCTGTAAATGTAACTTACATAATAATTAGAATGAAACAAAATGAGAAATAACCGACTTAGACACTGATGTAGTCATGGANATATATATATATATATATATATATATATATATATATATATATATATATATATATATAAATATATATAATAGACCTTTTTAATAATTGCAAATAAAAAAAAAGCCAATACAAAAATTTCTCTAATTATTTATCCTTTTAGAAAGATGTACTATATAAAAAATAAATATTAAAAAATAACTGAATAATAATAGCATCAAACAAGTGTCTATTTTTTGAGCACTTTTGCAAATTTTATTTAACTTTAATATTTATTTGATCGCACTAACATTTATTTACAAATAAAATCATCAAAGTATCTAAATGCAAAAATTAAATACTAATAAGTCCACAAAAATGTAAAGGGATTATAATTGTCTTATAATCAATTAAATATTCAAATCTCACACCTACAATGGGTCATAGAATAAGAGAAGTGAGATCGTGTCTATTTGGGACAGCTGAAGCTTATTAATAAGTCGTCCATAATCTGCTGAAAAATGATTTAACGTTCAAAAGTTGTGGTGACAATTATGNCATTTATTTACCAATAAAATCATCAAAGTATCTAAATGCAAAAATTAAATACTAATATGTCCACAAAAATGTAAAGGGATTATACTTGACTTATAATCAATTAAATATTCAAATCTCACGCCTACAATGGGTCATAGAATAAGAGAAGTGACATCGTGTATGTTTGGGGCAGCTGAAGCTTATTAATAAGTCATCAATAATCTGCAGAAAAATGATTTGACGTTCAAAAGTTGTGGTAACAATTATGTTTTTTTTTTTTTTTTGAAAAAATCAGACCATAGCTAGAAAGTTGTCACCACACATAGCCAAGAGCGGTGTGAAAATGCTTATTTCGGCGGTTTGAATCCACAGCTTTTTGAACAAGCTGTTTACCCTAACGTTCATGAGTGTTTTCAAAAAGCACCGCACCAAATAAACTGTCATAAACAGGAAAAAATATTCTATAAAGACAACACATGCCTCTACCGTCGATTACCGCAAAAATATATTTCGGTGGACCATACTTTTAACTTTGAAAAAAAATGATCGTCGTGACCGACAGTAAAGATGGGACAACGCATGCAATTATTTCTCTACAAAGCCTTCATTGCTAGATGAAGCCCCATTAAATAAAATAAAATTGGTTAAGGGAGAAGGTACAAACGTGGCCAAAAACTAGAAATGAAAAAAATANATAGCCAAGAGCGGTGTGAAAATGCTTATTTCGGCGGTTTGAATCCACAGCTTTTTGAACAAGCTGTTTACCGTAACGTTCATGAGTGTTTTCAAAAAGCACCGCACCAAATAAACTGTCATAAACGGGAAAAATTATTCTATAAAGACACCGCATGATTCTATCGTCGATCACCGCAAAAATATATTTTTGATGGCCCCACTTTTAACTTAAAAAAAAATTAATCGTCGTGATTGACGTGGAGATAAGACAACTTATTCAATAATTTCTCTACAAAGCCTTCTTTGGTAGATGAAGCCTCATTAAATAAAATAAAATTGGTTAAGGTACAAGGTACAAACGTGAGCCAAAAACTAGAAATGAAAAGAATAATTATTACACTGTGACAACTATAAATAATGCACAAGATATAATAATTGCAGATTTAAATTATTCATTGTTGCTTGACAAAATATGTACTAACAATATTTTTTGTGTCCAAATGCAAAAATATTGACTCACGTGTATATTGAATTTATGTTCTATAATTGACTATTNTATATATATATATATATAAGATTTTTTTTTTAAATATATGCTTCTATACACAATTTCTAATATGTAATAATCTTTGCTAAATATCTCTAATCTGCCTAAAGGGTTAAATTGAATCCATCTGTCAAATTGGTTGAATCTAACCCACCTATCAAAATGACAGAATCGATCACAATTGCGAGCTAAATCAGGCTTCTGTGTCAAATTGGACATTGCCATTTCCTTAAGAGGTTAACCTAGCTCACTTGTGCCAGAGCAACTACCCGAGAAAGTCATCATGACTATTGAAGACATTTGTATGTTCGTTATTAGAGGCGTCGCTCAACATTTGGGATTTTGCCTTTTCACCTAGATATCGAGAGTGGTTGTTATACATGAAATATCTGACATTAATTGGCAATATCTTACATTTGGATCATAAATCTTCCATCAGGACATTTGAAAAAGACATCATACAATGCAAGATGTCCAAGTTTATTTATTTTTTAGATTTTCTCCCCTGTGTTTAAAGGGGAGAGAATAGGAGAGAAGGAGGCTTTTCCTTTTCTCAAGTGATCCTCCTAGGTTCGTCCCTCTCTAAAGATTGAGATATATCTTTATCTAAAATTCAATAGCTTGAGGAACCTCTAAGGAATCGCTGCCCTTCGATTTACCGTAAATTGAAAGTTAATATACTTTCTAAGGTTCCCTCAAATGATCTTCATTCTTCTCCTTCTCTCTCTATGATATAAGTTAATTTTATCAGGTCATATATACTTGCAAACGATATTGAACCCTAAATCCTAAAAGGATTCGACAATACTCAAATATTTTATTCCAAATCAAAATATCTCCTCATGAAAACTTATTAAAAAATTAATTCTAATTAATTCAAATGATCTATGGTTTCTTTTAATGAAATTTAAAATATTAAACGTTGTTGAAGGTTTGATTTGATTATTAAAATAGCAATTTGGTTATTTGCAATCTTGAATTTGTTTTATTTTTTTGTTATTGGTTGGAAGTTTATTTTTGTAATATTAATGGAACTATGGTAATATAAAAAGACACTATAACTTTTATAAGGAAAGGCCTAAAAGTGAAAAAAATCTGAAGGGTTAATCCGAACAAAATGATTCACTATATTACAAAAAATGTTAAGGATCCCTCTTCCCATCAATTAGAAAATATGAGGTTACAAAGAATAAAACCTTAGCTTAATATCTTGTGATTGTTATCATGCTAGATAAATATTAAAGGATTGATGATGATTGTCAGTTGAATGCGGCTGTCACTGAAAGTTAAAGACTGATGGTTAAATATTGACGAACATGCAGTGTTGGTTGAGTAAAGCGATGAGAAAATAACAGTCTGCAAATAACAAGCGAACAATTGTGTTCAGATGAGAAAATAAGGGCAATGGTATTTGGGTTAATGAAGTTTGCAATCATTAACATCAAACATTGAAGAAACATCAAATTGGTTGTATGTTAAAGCTCTCATTTTTCAAGCATCGGGCAATATCTAAGATTTTTTCATGTGGAGAATAGAGATTTATTTATAATTTAAAAATGAAATAAATTGTTAAATTTAGCCAAAAATATCAAACCCTCAATTCAAAGACTAGTGCCTTTAATTTTTAAACATTCTCTTAACATTTAAACCAGTTTGTGAACTCAACTTTTAAACCAGTTTGTCTCATCAAGATTTGTGCTTGATCAGGTATATATTTTCAATGATGTATTGACAAGTTTTAGTAAAAATTATTATTCTCACATGATAATTGNATCCAAGGCCAGGTGAGAGATGTCATCAGACTGGTTAGGCAGCAAAATTGTGGGGTTCCTCTCCTCCGAATTACTCTTAATTGCTGCTCCAATAAGGTCAAGTTGTGGCCTTGAACTATAATGATTCATGGAGCTCGTCTTCACTGGTGCAATCTCCTTCTCTTCCCCCTTCACCTTACAACGACCCTCCAAACTCTTCCCTCTGTTAAATGATAAGAAAAAAAAATTGATTTTGAAGAGATTGCTTTAGAACAAGAGAGAAAATGATATAAAAAAAACTTAAATCTTTTTTTACATTTTCTACTCCATTGTTTTCCATGAAATGGGAAGAGATGACGGTGAAGAATTAGAGAAGGAGCGGAAGGTAGAGGGGAGGGCTTAACCTTGGTCGTTTTCCACGAACTTGAAAGCGATCGCGAGAAAGAAGTATANAATTTGGTTTGATTTAAAAAGTAGTGTTGTTGATTTGATTCTCCAAATTTAATAATTAAAACCAATTGATTTAATTTATTCGTGACTCAAATTGGTATGGATGTATAAAGGAACGAAGTTGATGAATAAAAGTTATAAATAAGGTTTAAATCAAAGGTCGACTCGGTCTAATTGGGGCAGCGGTATGGTGGCGATGCGACACCACACCGTAGTTTTATCTGTTTGGGTGNTTTAAACCAGTTTGTGAACTCAACTTTTAAACCAGTTTGTCTCATCAAGATTTGTGCTTGATCAGGTATATAATTTCAATGATTTATTGACAAGTTTTAGTAAAAATTATTATTCTCACATGATAATTAAGTTAATGTTAATAAAACTTATTGATAAAATTAAAAATATTTTGGTTCATTCATAGTTGAACTAAACTAACCAAACAACAATTTGGTTTGATTTAAAAAGTAGTGTTGTTGATTTGATTCTCCAAATTTAATAATTAAAACCAATTGATTTTAACTTATTCGTGACTCAAATTAGTATGGATGTATAAAGGAACGAAGTTGATGAATAAAAGTTATAAATAAGGTTTAAATGAAAGGTCGACTCGGTCCAACTGGGGCGGTGGTATCGTGGCGATGCGACACCGCGCCACAGTTTTATCTGTTTGGGTGAACTGTGTCTTTTCAGCTTTTTGAAAAAATTGCAGCTAAAATCGATATTTTCCCACCAGTACTGATTAGGTACGGTAGCAGCTTTCTAACTACGGGTTGACTTTTTCATATCCATATAATAGCCCTTTTTAATAATTGCAAATTTTAAAAAAAAATCCAATACAAAATTTTCTCTAATTATTTATCCTTTTAGAAAGACGTACTATATAAAAAATAAATATTAAAAAATAACTGAATAATAATAGCATCAAACAAGTGTCTATTTTTTTAGCACTTTTGCAAATTTTATTTAACTTTAATATTTATTTGATCGCACTAACATTTATTTACCAATAAAATCATCAAAGTATCTAAATGCAAAAATTAAATACTAATATGTCCACAAAAATGTGAAGGGATTATAGTTGACTTATAATCAATTAAATATTCAAATCTCACGCCTACAATGGGTTATAGAATAAGGGAAGTGACATCGTGTCTGTTTGGGGCAGCTGAAGCTTATTAATAAGTCGTCAATAATCTGCTGAAAAATGATTTGACGTTCAAAAGTTGTGGTGATAATTATGTTTTTTTTTTTTTTTGAAAAAGTCAGATCATATCTAGAAAGTTGTCACCGCACATAGCTAGGAACGGTGTGTAAATGCTTGTTTCGACGATTTGAATCCGCAGCTTTTTGAACAAGCAGTTTAACCTAACAGTCATGGGTGTTTTCAAAACGCACCACACCAAATAAACTGCCATAAACGGGGAAATTATTCCATACAGACTCTGCATGCCTCCACCGTCGATCACGCAAAAATATATTTCGGTGGGCCCCACTTTTATCTTAATAAAAATTTTTTTGATCGTCGTGATCGACAGTAGAAATGGACACCATATGCAATAATTTCTCTACAGAGCCTTCATTGGTAGATGAAGCCTCATTAAATAAAATAAAATTGGTAAGGGACAAAGTACAAACGTGGCCAAAAACTAGAAATGAAAAAAAATAATTATTATTACACTGTAACAACTATAAATAATGCACAAGATATAATAATTGCAGATTGAAATTATTCATTGATGCTTGACAAAATATGTACTAACAATATTTATCGTGTCCATATGCAAAAATATTGACTCACATGTATATTGAATTTATGTTCTATAATTGACTATTTAGCTATTGATTCATCTCTTTTTATATCTTCACTCATATATATATATATGTATATATATTAAAATAGTGTTTGACTGCAATTTTGATTTTTGTTAAATAGGATTTATCAAGTCCGATACATTCAAATTTACAAATCCACGTTGCAATGATTCTACACAGCGAAATAAATTGGTCTCGCTGCCGGATATACTAAATATGAATTTGTGAAATGCACGAAGAAAATGATGGAATGCGAGAAAATTAAATTTAACGATATGTGAACATAAGACGGAATATTTTTTTCTCAAGAAAGAAAGCCTATGTTAATCCAATAGAAGTAAAAGTAAACTAGCTCCAGGCCATGCCGAGCTGGGCTCGAGCAGAGGAAAAAATATTACATCAGGACTCTGCACGAAGAACTATGTGTCATGGAGGTGATTACCCGGTAACATAAGGGAATATTCTCCTCGTGTTATTCAAGTGTTATATTATGTTATTAAGGTATTATCGTATATTATTCAGGTGTTATTTTGTTCTGGGAATATTACCGATGTTATAATAACACAATAACACATCAATAATACTTGAATAACACACAATAATCTCTAAAAAACACACAATAACACTTGGGCCCCGTTTGGAGCAGCTTATAACTGCGGGCGGTGTTTTGAAAACGTTGCCGTCGTGTTTATTTCACGAGTTTTCATAACTTTATAGAGAATGGTGTTTCAAATTACTTAATAGATGCGACCGCAGGACTGACCCCANACACACAATAATCTCTAAAAAACACACAATAACACTTGGGCCCCGTTTGGAGCAGCTTATAACTGCGGGCGGCGTTTTGAAAACGCTGCCGTCGTGTTTATTTCACGAGTTTTGATAACTTAATAGAGAATGGTGTTTCAAATTACTTAATAGATGCGACCGCAGGACTGACCCCGCGGCCCGCGTCTTCGATCCACGTCGAGCGGTTTTTTACTCGCATGCCCTTCTTCCGTCGCCTCGGTCCCTCACCACATCCGTCTGCTCCNTCCGTCTTATACTTCTTTCTCGCGATCGCTTTCAAGTTCGTGGAAAACGACCAAGGTTAAGCCCTCCCCTCTACCTTCCGCTCCTTCTCTAATTCTTCACCGTCATCTCTTCCCATTTCATGGAAAACAATGAAGTAGAAAATGTAAAAAAAGATTTAAGTTTTTTTTTATATCATTTTCTCTCTTGTTCTGAAGCAATCTCTTCAAAATCAATTTTTTTTTTCTTATCATTTAACAGAGGGAAGAGTTTGGAGGGTCACTGTAAGGTGAAGGGGGAAGAGAAGGAGATTGCACCAGTGAAGACGAGCTCCATGAATCATTATTGTTCAAGGCCACAACTTGACCTAATTGGAGCAGCAATTAAGAGTAATTCGGAGGAGAGGAACCCCACAATTTTGCTGCCTAACCAGTCTGATGACATCTCTCACCTGGCCTTGGATGTTCTTTACATTGCCATGGTTGAGCCATTCAGCTTGTTGTTTTAAAGTGGATACTATTGCCTTCAACTTCTATACTGAGAATATTTTTTTATATTTTTAATTAGATTCTGCACTGTTTATTTTAATTTAGTGCATGTATGTCTTCCGTAATGTTATTTTGCAAGTAAAGCATGTGCATACATGTATATATATCTTTCGTAATATTATTTTGCAAGTAAAGCATGTGCATAGAACATGATTTTTTTTTTAGTAATTTTGATTACACCATTGTTTGTTACTGATCAAGTTTAATTTTTTGTTAAGTTGTTTTTGCTTCAAATTGTTAAGGATAATTTTTTAGAAATTCTGTGTGACAGATTGTTCATTTAACTAAAAAAATCATTAAATAAGCTGTTCACAGAAACATAAACCAAACAGCTAAACAACTTATTTAGAACAGTGACAGAATGATTATTTATCAACAATCAGTTGTTTTCAAAATACACAAGCAAACATTCAGTTTATTTAGATCAGCTGCTTATTAACAAATTATCAGAATAAAATGTTTATCTGAGTTGCAGCTGCCCCCAAACAGACTAGGCTATCAGGGCATTACTCTGATCTAATATTTTTAGCAGAGAGAGAGCCCGACAAAATNTTCTTTACTTCTCCTAAATGCTAAGGGTCATAATAGCTACTTGATGATTATGGGGCTTGGAAGCCTTGTAGTCTGNCTTTACTTCTCCTAAATGCTAAGGGTCATAATAGCTACTTGATGATTATGGGGCTTGGAAGCCTTGTATTCTTTGGAATTGTGATTAGATGTGATGCGATGTTGTAGATTTGAAAGAAAATGTTGAGATGGTGTTTCTATTGTCGAAGACAAAGGGGTGGGCAAGAGGGCACTAACAAGGTTCGTTGATCTCCCTAACCCCATAAAATGACCCCAAGCTGGTGAAGGGAGGGATAATGGTGGTGGGATACTCTATAAGGAAACAATGCGGGCATTTATGATTATCATTGCCTCCATTACATAGTCGCAGCGACACCTACTAGCACGNTTGAAAGAAAATGTTGAGATGGTGTTTCTATTGTCGAAGACAAAGGGGTGGGCAAGAGGGCACTAACAAGGTCCGTTGATCTCCCTAACCCCATAAAATGACCCCAAGCTGGTGAAGGGGGGGATAATGGTGGTGGGATACTCTATAAGGAAACAATACGGGCATTTATGATTATCATTGCCTCCATTACATAGTCGCAGCGACACCTACTAGCAATTAGATGATTATGAGAGCATTATAGAACTACCTTTTCGCTCATGTAGCAGCATGTTGCCACCACCAGACAAATTGTTAGCAATTTGGTAAGTTTTCAGAAGGGTAGTGATAATGCGGGCTTTGATGGTTAGGAGATGGATAATGTTGTGTTAAATGGACACAAGGATCACCTTATTGGCTTGGCTTTGTAGAACTATTAGACCCCCTCCCAAGAAGTCATGTATGTCTAATTTTTTTTTTCATAAAAGCCTTAATAATTCTGATCTTTCCTCTTTGATATTGGAGAGCCCAAATCACAACAAAAACACAAATATTGTTACTCAAATTCAAAGGGTTACAACGGGACTCCTCAAACATTAGAAGAATAACAAACACAAACATAAATAGACTCTAAGAACAAGGCGAAGGTGGAAACAAGCTGGGTGACTGGACAGGAGAGGAGTTTGACTGGTTGGGAGTATGACAACTGCTGGATTGGTTGGGGCGTGCTACTTCAGCGCTTGGGGAATGTTGGGAACAGGGATTGCAAGGGGCTAGAGGGTTTGGCGGCAAGTTTTGGCTGGCTAGGAAAGACCTGGGTTGTTTGGGTGGGGGATAAACGACAGGCTGGAAATCAGGGAGCAGGAAGGATGGAAACGGGTGTCTGCNGACTCCTCAAACATTAGAAGAATAACAAACACAAACATAAATAGACTCTAAGAACAAGGCGAAGGTGGAAACGAGCTGGGTGACTGGACAGGAGAGGAGGTTGACTGGTTCGGAGTATGACAACTGCTGGACTGGTTGGGGCGTGCTACTTCAGCGCTTGGGGAATGTCGGGGACAGGGATTGCAAGGGGCTAGAGGGCTTGGCGGCAAGTTCTAGCTGGCTAGGAAAGACCTGGGTTGTTTGGGTGGGGGATAAACGACAGGCTGGAAATCAGGGAGCAGGAAGGATGGAAACGGGTGTCTGCATGGAGGAGAAAAGAGCGGTTGAACTGCGGGGTAAGAAGAAGTTGCGGAAGGATAAATGTCTCGTTGTTGAGCTACAGTCTAGTCACCACCTCGGACAAGTTACAACCGAAACACCTTCCTATTATCGAGTATAACTTTCGGAGGGGAAGAACGCCTCAAAAGCAGCAATTGAAAGCAATAATTATCAAAAGCCTCNGGGTGTCTGCATGGAGGAGAAAAGAGCGGTTGAACTGCGGGGTAAGAAGAAGTTGCGGAAGGATAAATGTCTTGTTGTTGAGCTACAGTCTAGTCACCACCTCGTACAAGTTACAACCGGAACATCTTCCTATTATCGAGTATAACTTTCGGAGGGGAAGAACGCCTCAAAAGCAGCAATTGAAAGCAATAATTATCAAAAACCTCCTGCACCCTAGGCAAACGCAACATAATATAAAGGATTCTATCACAAAGAGATAGGAAGGAATTTGAAATTGGGATAGAAATGGAAGGTGGTAGAGAAGGTAGACAATGAATAGGGAGGAATTGGAATTGGAAGGAAATAGAAATAGGAAAGGGGATAGAAAAAGCAAGGAATAGAATATGAAGGAATTGGAATTGGATAGAAGTAGGAAAGTGGTTGGAATAGGAATGGAGAGGGGGAGGGAAGGGCTGTAGTACTGTAGCTACAACAGTACTGTGATGGTATGCTCCCGCGTCACACACACACACACTTTCTCTCTATATATACACTTACACTTAAAATATACTTATACATATGAAGACACTCATGTATTCATGTCTCTATGCACATATCAAGATGTATGCTCCCACGGCACACACACACACACACTCTTTCTCTCTATATATACACTTACACTTAAAATATACTTATACGTATGAAGAAAGTCATGTATTCATGTCTCTATGCACATATCAAGATGGTATCAGGTGATTACTTCTTGAGTGGAAACTAATAGATGTTGATTTCAGGTCGATTAAAATTGAACCCTTTGTGCAAAAGATGTTGCTGCAGCAGGAACCAATGGCAATGCTCCAAGTGGTGTAATTTGTTGTATTGTCAACAATTTAGGAAGTGATGCTATATTAGCAAGGCAAAATGCTGCATGGCAATAGGCAATTACATTCTGATATATGTAGATGGTTACACTGTACGGGGTGCATGCGATGTCGTTGTGTGAAGAACAAATGATGATAATGTGTGAGGTGCAAGTGACAAATGATTATTTTGTTGGAGTTGACAAATGATAATGTGTGAGGTGCAAGATAGTTAAAATTATCACACTTATATGTCACTGTATCTTCAAATAGTACATATTGAGAATTGATAATATCACTTGACCCTCTAATAATATTGATTGATAAATATTAATATCAGTTTATTATGTTCTATAAATTCTAAACACTATCACCTTTTTTCTTAGTTTTTTTAACTATCTAATGCATGCATTATCAATTAGAAATAGTCATCAAGAGAGATCATAGACTAAGGCCCTCTTTTGTAAGAAAATTGTAAACTTTTTTGAAAATTAATGAACCGTTCATTTGAAATGGAGGCTGTATTTCGATGTAGAACTTTGAGCGAAGGATAATGAAGTGTTGAGAAGTTCAAATTATTGGTGACGATCAACCCTCAAATTATTTGAAGTTCATTTTACTTCCTTCAGTACAAACAAATGCCTTAGAGAACTAGCTGTGAGAGTGATGCAGGGCAATATTCCCATCCGTATTAGTCAAGAGAGTAGATAGTGGATTAAGATGAAAGAAGAAGATGTGGAAAGAGAAGAGAGCATGAAGCATAGAAAGTGAGGGAAGCGAGAAATTACAAATGCGGTACTCGAACCCCTTATATAGAGTAGAAACTTAATATTGAAGAGAATCTTGTCCGCAGAGAGAGTTAGGAGGGATCCAAGAGATGGAGTGCTTCAATAAAGGTCAGAGATAAAAGACTAGAGAGGAAGGGCAAGTGGAAAGGTTAGAGAGAACAGACTAGAGAGAAAGGGCAAGTGGGCAAGTTAATCCTTTAAAATGGGAGAGAAGCAAGGAGAAAGTATTGTTATGTGCAAAATCAACATTGCTTTTATGATATTTAAAAACATTAATTTGTTGCTTGAGTGTAATTAAGTTTTAATATGACAATTTTTTTATGTTTAATGAACATTTTCATCTTTGTGTTTTAGTTTTTGTGCCATGCAAACTTTTGTCCATGATTCACTAAGAATGTCAATTTAGTCTGAAGTTTCTTAGAGTTCAGATGCTATGTGGAAAGAAAAAAAAATAATATGATGTTCTTCTTATTGTCTTCATTAACATTTAGTGATTGAATGGAATATGATTCGTTGCTCTTCAAATATATATCTTGGTCTCGAACAAAATAATTATAATATCCAACTTTTTTGTCACTATAGTTGTAGGCTGTTTTGGAGATCTCATAAATATTTTTGTTCTCAGGAGGCATCCTTTTGGTCAAATCATGATTGGCTTAGGTCTCTTCGGATGGCTTCCTATGGGTTTTTTCTCTATGGTCCAGGTTCTTATGTGTGGTACCAATTCCTTGATCAATGCATGCCAAAACAAACACTCATTACGCTTTCAACAAAGGCAAGTTTAGAGTATTTAAAATTCTTATATATACATATTTAACACCTAAACTTTAATATTTATATACATAATTCTTAAATCTTTGAAATCAAATAAAAAACACCATTATTTTTAACTTCTTCAAAGTAGAATACACTTTTTCATACATAAGTTTAGATATGTAAGTATTCAATTTGTACATCTAAAATTTTGGTGTTAGATCTATAAATACATATGGACTAAAGTGCCAAAATGGTCACCTAACTATTAAATGGAGTCATTTTAGTTTCAAAATCTATAGAAGTGTTAAATTAATTCCTTCTCTTTTAATATGGACTATAAAAGTCCGCAATGAGGAGTTTTTCAACCCCTTTTAAAAAGGTTTGGAGACTAATAAGATGTTTGGGGCAGCTGTAGCTTATTGAATAATTTGCTGATAAGCTGATTAAAAATAATCTGCTGATAAGCTACGTGCGGTGGCTATTACAAATTTTTATTTTCTTGGAAAAGTCAGATCATTGCCAATAAGCTTCCACCGCACCTAGATAGGTGTGGTGTGAAAACATTGTTTTTAACGTTTTGAAAACGCATAAATTGCCAAAACGAAGTTTACACAAACAGGTCAGGTGCGTTTTCAAAACGCCACTGCACCAAATAAACTACCCCAAACTCGCCGTAAATCGATACTTTTATAGATTGTAGAACTAAAATGAACCTGCAAAATTTCTCAATACATAAGAATTGTGTGACATGGTTGATTTTCCTAAAATGTAAAAGTTAGGTAAAGAGTTTCCCATATATACAATTTGTTTTCAACACGTTTCTTCATCTAATTTCAGGTCATATTAAACCAGATTGTGCTCGGCCCATGCGTTATTGCTGTTATTTTTGCATGGAACAATTTATGGTTAGGAAAGTTGTCTGAGCTTCCAGCGAAGTATCAGAAAGATGCCATCCCCACACTCCTCTACGGTAATAGATTTGCAAATATACCTACTTTTTTTTTTTAATTTAGAAGAATTTACGACCATTAAATATTAAATTTATCATGATGCAGGCTTCAGGTTTTGGATTCCTGTTACTATATTGAACTTTGGGTAACTAATCAGCAGCTAGAGTTGATTTTTTAATGGTTTGCGTCTGCATTTTTGTGAGAAAGCTAGGTCTTTTTGTCTGTTAGCTAGGTCTTTCCTGTTACTATATTATCAGTATATGTTGCTAAATTTTATTTTTAATCTTTTATTTTGTTTATACAGGATAGTGCCTCTCCCTGCTCGTGTGGCTTTCATGTCCACCTGCTCTATATTCTGGAATTTCTATTTGTCTTCAACTATGAGCAGGTGATGCAGAATCCCAAAATGTCGTATTAGAGCGCTCACTCTGCACGGCAAGTAAAAAGGAAAAGAACTTCTCTAACAGGCCCACTACCTTTTTTTTTCTAATCAATGTGTTAGGCATTCGAGTACTTGAGATAAAATTCTGTTCTTATTCATTGTTGCCTTATATTTGGCAAAAATTGTTATGTATTTCGTAGTTTCATATTGTAGGTTTATTTTACCATTATTCTTTTTGCTGATAATTTTTTGCATTATCATTGTTTGTGTTTATGAAAATACGATCGACCTTAGTTATAAAAATTGGTTTGGAAATTTGGTTTACATGTAAAAGCTTAGAGAACTGAGAAAAATATCAAACGACCCACATGGAATTTAAAAAAATAATCTGTGACGCTAAAAATTCTGCTTTTAGTGATTTTTTTAATAAAAGATTAGATACTAAAGAGGGTGAAAAATATATGTATAAACTAGCCCAACAAAAAGAAAAGAGAAGTAAAGATTTAACTCAAGTAAAGTGTATTAAAGATGAAAATAAAAAAAAAATATTTTTCTTAGAAAAAGATATTCAACATAGGTGGGTGAGTTATTTTGATAAATTTTTTAATGATGTTTTTGAAAATACGATCGACTTTAGTGATCTTAATATCGTTAAAAATAATGAAACATTTCATTTTTACCATCACATTAGTAAAAAAAAGTTTAGGAGGCTTTAACGAAAACCAAGGGTGAAAAGTCTGTAGGACCTCATGATATCCAAATTAAAGTGTGGAAATTTTTAGGAGATTTGGGAGTTTCTTGGCTTACTAAACTCTTTAATATTATTTTAAAAACAAAAATGATGCCAGAGGAGTGGATGAAGAGTATTTTGGTGCCCATTTTTAAGAGTAAAGGGGATGCACAGAGTGTGCAAATTATAGAGGAATTAAGTTGACATGTCATACTTTAAAATTATGGGAGAGGGAAAGAGTTCTCATAATCAATTTGGATTTATGTCGGGCAGGTATACTATGGAAGCTATACGTTTATTGAGAGGTTTGATGGAGAAGTTCAGAGATAATAAGGAGGATCTGCATTTGATTTTTATTGATTTAGAAAAAAAAACTTACGATAAGGTTCCAAGAGATATCCTTTGGAGAGTTCTTGAGAAGAAAGGTTTTGATATGACTCACATTCAAGTCATTAAAGATCTGTATGCTAAAGTTGTTAATTGTGTTCAAACTGAAGGTGGATTGCTCAATTATTTTTCTACTTCTGTTGGATTACATCAGGCATCGGCTTTAAGCCCATATTTTTTTGCTTTAGTTATGGATGGTATTACTGGACATTTACTGGAGGATGTACCTTGATGTATGCTTTTTGCTAATGATATCCTTCTCGTGGATAAGACGAGAGAAAAAAGCTCAATAAAAACTTGAATTATTGCTGATGATATCTTCTCGTGGATAAAACGAGAGAAAAAGCCCAGGAAAAACTTGAATTATGAATGATATCCTTTTCGTGGATAAAACGAGAGAAAAAGCCCAGGAAAAACTTGAATTATGGAGGTGCATTGGAGGAGTCTAAAGGCCTTCATTTAAGTAGAACTAAAACTGAATACATGGAATGTAATTTTAGTAGTAATAGCTATAGTGCGCCTTCATTTGAGTAGAACTAAAACTGAATGCATGGAATGTAATTTTAGTAGTAGTAGCTCTTGTGACAGAAGCGTAACTTTGGGTGAACAAAGTATTAAAATGTGTGAATTATTTAGATATCTCGGGTCTGTTGTTCAAAGCGACGGTGATAGAGATGGGGATGCTAATAGTAGAATTCAAATTGGTTGGTTGAAGTGGAGGAATGCTTCGGGCCTTTTGTGTGATAGAAAAGTACCGCTTAAACTGAAAGGAAAATTTTATGAGATGGTGGTGAGACCTGCAATGCTCTATGGCGCTGCCTTTAAAAAAGAAGCATAATACTGAGTTAAGTGCTGCCGAGATGAGAATGATTAGGTGGATAAGTAGCTTTACACTTGGAGACGAAATGCAAAATGAATATATCCGTGATAGGGTTGGTGTAACTCCAGTGACAGACAAAATTAGAGAGTTCAAAATGAATATATTCGTGATAGGGTTGGGGTAGCTCCTGTGACGGACAAAATTAGAGAAAGTCGTAGTTTGGTCACATTAAACGTCGACCATCTGATGATCCGATTAGGAGAGTAGTTGTTTTAGATTTGACTTGTGTTAAGAAAGTCAGAGGTAGACCTGAGAAAACTTGGGCTTATTGTATAAAAATTGATCTTAATTTATTAGAACAAAATGAAAGTATGACACTAAATAGGACGCAATAGAGAAAAAGGATTCATGTAGCCGACCCCACGTAGTGGGATTAAGGCTTCATTGCTGTTGTTTTTTTTGTATCATTGTTTGTGTTTCATTCAACCAAAGCAGGTGGGAGATGTGTTGTTCAGCCCTCACAAGAAAGAAATATGTCCAGTGGAGACTAATAAGATAAATTATACAGTACTATAAAATATATCTTTGTGGATAATTTGCTAAGTAAAAGTTTCATTAGATTATCAAGTTGCTTTTTTTAATTTTTTATTTTGACATTCTTACAATTCATATTGTGAAAATCATTTTAAAGTATGAAATAATTATTGTTTTTTTTCATATATTTGTATTTTTTAGTTCTTAACAAGATATGAAATAATGCCAAAAAAGTTTTAACTATAAATTTTCTTAGTTAATGCATATATGAAAAAGTTAGGTTAAAAAAAAATTGAAGTTTAGGTGTTAGATATGTAAATACATAGAAATGGAGTGGTATGTATGTAAATCTTACGGANTGAAAATCATTTTAAAGTATGAAATAATTATTGTTTTTTTTCATATATTTGTATTTTTTAGTTCTTAACAAGTTATGAAATAATGCCAAAAAAGTTTTAAATATAAATTTTCTTAGTTAATGCATATATGAAAAAGTTAGGTTAATAAAAATTAAAGTTTAGGTGTTAGATGTGTAAATACATAGAAATGGAGTGGTATGTATGTAAATCTTCCGGAAAAAAAAATGGCATTAGATTCTTAATTCCATATTAACTGGCTGCAATTTCTCTTTGATCGAATCTCCATATTCTTCATGGAGAAAAAGAGTCTTAAAAAATTGAGGGAATAAAGCCTAGCAGGTAATAAAAGCAGGAGAAGAACTTCCATTGCCATTATCCTTCAACAACAACTAAGAAATGGCTGCTAAC
>JXCR01086222.1:29529-73378 GCA_002079205.1 Phalaenopsis hybrid cultivar | reverse complement strand
ATATATATATATATATATATATGACAGATTATAATTGCATGATGATGGCAACTTAAATTTTCACAAAACAAATACTCTTAAATATTTTAGTTGTTAGTTTGTTAGTATTGCAAACAAAACACACTCTAAGCATTCTAAGCAATCAAAATCTCTCTTCGGTCGCACCGAGTCTTCATCTTCTTATATTATCACAATAACTTCACCATTCTCATCAACTCTAGCAATCTAATGCAAACAGTGCTACAACATCATTGAAAAAAAATTATATCAATTTGCAAACAACTGATGGTAGCATAACAAAAGAGAACTTATCATTCATTTTTATAGCTCAAGGTGCAAAATGTAAAGGAAAAATATTCATTTTTATTGATGAAAGTACAAATTTTGCATGTAATAATGCTAACACATCATTGATAAATGGTAGAGCAAGTCTAAACACAATAGATTGAACAGCCCATGTAACACTCCACTAAGCCTTCATATAAATTATATTGCTTATCAGATATTATGCAGTGTAACTCTCATCAAAATTGTAAACTTGATCGAAGCCCTTTCTGTAAAAAGCAAAACAAGAAAAGATGTATTAAAAAATTCAAAATGTCAAAAATATCAGTATAAGAAGTATCCAAAACAAAATTTAAAAATAAGAAAACAAAATAACATACCCAGCTTTACCACCATATGTTGGGTTGTAGTTGTAAATAAGATTGTCTCGAACCTTTTGTGCTGGAGGCCTTTTCGGAGATTTTCGAGCCTCGCTGTTCCAGGTTTTTTTTTTAAGAAAAAAAAGGATGTTTCGATAAATGATTTCCTAAATCTTTGAAAATGGAAATATCATTCCTAATTTGAATGAGATATATTAGTAGGTTATGAACTAATGCACATACCATGCAATTCCTATGTAATTGAATATCTAAAACCCAAACTTTACATTTCACATATGTACAACCCAAATCTTTCAAATCACATCAAACATATGACCATGAAAATACAATCATTCTAACTTTTAAGAAGCGAAAATGCATCTTCTCATGCATAATATAGCATATATGTAAAAATTGAAGTTTAGCTGTTAGATATGTAATTACATAGGAATTAAGTGGTATGTAAAACTTTCAAAATTAAAATGAAATAAATCTTATATTGAAGTCACAGATATAGGAAAATCAGCAACAGAAATGCTGTTTGACAAACTCCTTTGAAATAGTATCATGGTGGCACAGTCTCAACCCTCAACCCCTTAAATTGAAGGGAAAGAAAATGAGAAAGAGGCAGCTAATGGTNGGGGGGGGGGGGGGGGGGGGGGGGGGGGGGGGGGGGGGGGGGTGATGCAAGAAAAGACTCCGAAAGAAGATCTGTTGCATGAAAAATTCCAATGGAGGACCTGCAGCAGAAAAAACTCCAAAGGAGGGCTTGATATAGGAAAAAGCTACAAAGGATCTGATTAAAGAAAACTCAGGAGGAGGGTCTGTTGCAGAAAAATATCCGAAGAAAGGCCTACTGCACGGAGAATTCCGGAGGGGTCGGCTACAAAGCAAGTTTGGCGGTAAAGGAGGACGGAGGAAGGCCAACATATGAACTAACTCCTATAATAGATGTCGGCCCTCGTCCATGACGAAAAATACAAGAGCGGACATTCTCGTATGAATCTGAAATGTATCCGGGACTTCGGTTTTAAGACTGAACATAATCAATTGTGGAAGAAGATAGTTCCGACCAGTGATGGAGGTCTTCCTTGCTAGCAGCAATGTGTTCGTCATTATTGTTATTTAATTTCTTACATATTACACATTTCCACTGACTAGAACCGATTAAAACTTTTGAATAAACGTTTGGATAAGCACCGCAATTTTGGCAACTATGAGCGTCGCAATGAACTTGAGGGTCAAGGGTTATTTCCCTTCCAATAGACCAAAGCTCCAAATCACAAGCTTGATACATCTAAATCTTATGAGCAGAGAAGAGTACATAAGGTGATTCAATAGTCTCCTCTACAACAGATGTAGGCTGTAACAAAAATTGAGCAGTTCCATTAGTGAAATTTGGTGGTGAAGACAGTGGTAGAGATAAACTGGATGAGAAGGCAACTGGTTGTGGACAGTTGAAGTCTGGAAGGGAACACTAAACCCTCAGGAGCCCGGCTGAAGAAAAGCATGCAGGGAAGTTGACAGCTGAACGACATAAAAAAAACTGTAGGGAATTGGCGCGAGAATCTACAGGGAAGGAGGGGGGGGCGACGACAAAAGAAAAACCTGCAGGGAGTGCGGCAGCAGAAGATAACTGCAGGGAAGATGTTGACGGCTAGGTGAATGCCCCGGCAGCAGCTAGGCTTCGATCATGCAGAACGACAAATATTGTCG
The DNA here is from genome assembly GCA_002079205.1 of Phalaenopsis hybrid cultivar. NCBI lineage: Eukaryota > Viridiplantae > Streptophyta > Magnoliopsida > Asparagales > Orchidaceae > Phalaenopsis > Phalaenopsis hybrid cultivar. Next base: position 71,018 of record JXCR01086222.1, on the reverse strand, counting down.
GCTGCAAGGAATAAGAAGTTCTTAGCGACAGGAGACTCTAGGGTTTTTTNGGAAATTTACATGCCTAGCACACAATTCTTATGTATCTACATATCTCACACCTAAACTTCCTTATTTACATAAATTGCACTTCGGTGGTTTAAATCTATGAATGAAAAAGGGTATTCCACTTTTAAAATGTGGTAGCAGTGCTATTTTTAATGTGAGATTTGAGTCTTATGTGTGTAAATATAACAGTTTAGGTGTGAGATATGTAAATGCATAAGATTGTGTGCTATGTATGCAAATGTCCCTAATTTTATTTGGAAAATTTTTTTTATGTCAATTTCAAGTCAACTTGACTTCTCCATCTCTTTTACCTTTTAACAAATTTATATTATTTTCTTGTGTCCGCCTTATTAGTGCATTTTTGTCCTACATTATATGTTGAAATTCAGAATAATGAGGAATGATACTACTGATATTAAATGAGAATATAAATAATCCTTACATGAATCCAAGAAAATGAAATACGATAAAAAGAAAATAACATAAAAGAAAATATATAATATATATATATCTCTATATAATCAATTCATATTAATTACTTGAAGATAAATGAAACAACATAAATCAAAAAATAGGAAAAGAAATAATTCCAATCTAAGTAAATTTAATCCTCATAATTTCTAATGGGAATAAATTCTTTCCTATTATAACTTCTAACACCCCTTCAAGTGAAATATGGTTGAAAATCATGTTTCACTTGGAATTGAAAACATCAAACAATGAGCGAGGAATATTATTTGTGAGGTAGAACTTGACGTCTTCATCCCGTACTGAGTAATCAACCCCAAGGATATTTAGTTGATTGCGGTTGTCTTTGACTGCAATTTTTGCGATGTTTGTAAGTCGGTGGAAGATTTCTAAAAGTAACGTTGCAGGTAAGCTTGCGGGGAAGTAGACAACCAATTGGAAAAGTTGTTGGATATGGCCTAAAAAAAGAAAAGGAAAAGCTCTGGAGGTAGGTCATGCTGCAAGAAAATCTCCGAAGGAGGGCTTGATACAGAAAAAAGCTTCGGAGGAGAGTCAGCTGCAAGAAAAGCTCTAGAGGGTCTACTGTAGAAAGGTTCTAGAGGAGTGACTGATGCAGGAAAAAGTTCCAGAGTAGGCTCTGATGCAAGAGAAGGCTTTGGAGGAGGGTATATTATAGGAAAAATCCTGGTGGAGGACAAAATGTTTTAGAGGGCCTGATGTAAAAAAGGCTCTAGAAGAGGGTCTGCTGCTGGAATAATTCTGATGGAGGACCTGCTGAAGGAAAAGCTCTGGAGGAGGGCCCCTGATATAGAATAAGTTTCAGAGGAGCAACTGATGCAAGGAAAGGCTCCAAAGGATGGCATGCATCAGAAAGAATTTCGGTGGAGGACCTACTACAGAAAAAGCACTGGAGAAGGGACTGATACAGGAAAAAGTTCCAAAAAAGAGTCTGATGTAGGAAAAGGCTCCGGAGGATGGCCCGCTACAGCAAGAACTCCGGTGGAGGACTTGNATTGCATGATGATGGCAACTTAAATTTTCACAAAACAAATACTCTTAAATATTTTAGTTGTTAGTTTGTTAGCATTGCAAACAAAACACACTCTCTAAGCATTCTAAGCAATCAAAATCTCTCTTCGGTCGCACCTAGTCTTCATCTTCTTATATTATCACAATAACTTCACCATTCTCATCAACTCTAGCATCATTGAAAAAAAATTATATCAATTTGCAAAGAACTGATGGTAGCATAACAAAAGAGAACTTATCATTCATTTTTATAGCTCAAGATGCAAAATGTAAAGGAAAAATATTCATTTTTATTGATAAAAGTACAAATTTTGCATGTAATAATGCTAACACATCATTGATAAATGGTAGAGCAAGTCTAAACACAATAGATTGAACAGCCCATGTAACACTCCAGTAAGCCTTCATGTAAATTCTATTGCTTATCAGATATTATGCAGTGTAACTCTCATCAAAATTGTAAACTTGATCGAAGCCCTTTCTGTAAAAAACAAAACAAGAAAAGATATATTAAAAAATTCAAAATGTCAAAAATATCAGTATAAGAAGTATCCAAAAAAGATTTAAAAATAAGAAAAAAAATAACATACCCAGCTTTACCACCATATGTTGGGTTGTAGTTGTAAATAAGATTGTCTCGAACCTTTTGTGCTGGAGGCCTTTTCGGAGATTTTCGAGCCTCGCTGTTCCAGGTTTTTTTTTTTTTTTAACAAAAAAAAGGAAGTTTGGATCAATGATTTCCTAGATCTTTGAAAATAGAAATATCATTCCTAATTTGAATGAGATATATTAGTAGGTTCTGAACTCATGCACATACGATGCAATTCCTATGTAATTGAACATCTAAAACCCAAACTTTCTTTTCACATATGTACAACCCAAATCTTTCAAATCACATCAAACATATGACCATTAAAATACAATCATTCTAACTTTTAAGAAGTTAAAATGCATCTTCTCATGCATAATATAGCATATATGTAAAAATGGAAGTTTAGCTGTTAGATATGTAATTACATAGGAATTGAGTGGTATGTAAAACTTTCAAAATTAAAATGAAATAAATCTTATATTGAAGTCACAGATATAGGAAAATCAGCAACAGAAATGCTGTTTGACAAACTCCTTTGAAATAGTATCATAGTGGCACAGTCTCATCTCTCAACCCTTTAAATTGAAGGGAAAGAAAATGAGAAAGAGGCAGCTAATGGCTAAAGCACAAATCCATAACATATCTTTTGACTTTTTAAATCTGATCAGCAAGCAGGATACAGTTGCACCATTCTAGATTATTGGATGGTTCACAATAGACCAACCTAGCTCGACCATTTTTTGGCTCGGCTTTAGGTTCATCATCATCATCATCATCAATAGGCAAATCCCGATTATTTCACATCAATATTTGAACCCGCCACCCCTTCATTTGTTTATATTTGATTTCTGTGAGATGTTTATTTTAGCGGAAATTTACATGCCTATCACACAATTCTTATGTATCTACATATCTCACACCTAAACTTCCTTATTTACATATATTGCACTTCGGTGGTTTAAATCTATGAATGAAAAAGTGTATTCCACTTTTAAAATGTAGTAGCAGTGCTATTTTTGATGTGAGATTTGAGTGTTATGTGTGTAAATATAACAGTTTAGGTGTGAGATATGTAAATACCTAAGATTATGTGCTATGTATGCAAATGTCACTAACTTTATTTGGAACAAATTTTTTATGTCAATTTCAAGTCAACTTGACTTCTCCATCTCTTCTACCTTTTAACAAATTTATATTATTTTCTTGTGTCCGCCTTATTAGTGCATTTTTGTCCTACATTATATGTTGAAATTCAGAATAATGAAGAATGATACTATTGATATGAAATGGGATTATAAATAATCCTTACATGAATCCAAGAAAAGGAAATACGATAAAAAGAAAATAACATAAAAGAAAATATATAATACATATATCTCAATATAATCAATTCATATTAATTACTTGGAGATATATGAAACAACATAAATCATAAAATAGGAAAAGAAATAATTCCAATTTAACCCTCATAATTTCTAATGGGAATAAATTCTTTCCTATTATAACTTCTAACACTCCCCTTCAAGTTGGAACATGGTTGAAAATCATGTTTCACTAGGAATTGAAAACATCAAACAATGAGCAAGGAATATTATTTGTGAGGTAGAACTTGACGTCTTCATCCCGTACTTAGTAATCAAGCCCAAGGATATTTAGTTGATTGCGGTTGTCTGACTGCAACTTTTGCGATGTTTGTAAGTAGATGGAAGATTTCTAAAAGTAATGTTGCAGGTAAGCTTGCAGGGAAGTAGACAACCAATTGGAAAATTTGTCGGATGTGGCCTGAAAAAAGAAAAGGAAAAGCTCTGGAGGTAGGCCATGCTGCAAGAAAAGCTCTGAAGGAGGGCTTGATACAGAAAAAGGCTTCAGAGGAGAGTCAGCTGCAAGAAAAGCTCCAGAGGGTCTACTGTAGAAAAGATTCTAAATGAGGGCCTGATGCAGGAAAAAGTTCCAGAGTAGGGTCTGATGCAGGAAAAGGCTTTGGAGGAGTGTCTATTATAGGAAAAATCCTGGTGGAGGACAAAATGTTTTAGAGGGCCTGATGTAAAAAAGGCTCTAGAAGAGGGTCTGCTGATGGAATAATTCCGATGGAGGACCTGCTGAAGAAAAAACTCCGAAGGAGGGCCTGATATAGAATAAGTTTCGGAGGAGCACCTGATTCAAGGAAAGGCTCCGAAGGATGGCATGCTTCAGAAAGAATTCCGGTGGAGGACCTGCTGCAAAAAAAAACACTGGAGAAGGGACTGATACAGGAAAAAGTTCGAAAAAAAAGCATGATGTAGGAAAAGGCTCTGAAGGACGGCCCGCTACAGCAAGAACTCCGGTGGAAGACTTACTGTAAGAAAAGCTCATGAGGAGGGCCTAATTCAGGAAAAAGTTCTGGGGGCCTGATGCAAGAAAATTCACCGAAAGAGGGTCTGTTGCATGAAAAATTCCGATGGAGGACTTGCAGCAGGAAAAACTCCAGAGGGGGGCTTGATATAGGAAAAAACTACAGAGGATCTGATTAAAGAAAACTCCAGAGGAGGGTCTGTTGCAGAAAAATCTCCAAAGAAAGGCCTACTGCACGGAGAATTCTGGAGGGGTCGGCTACAAGGCAAGTTCGGCAGTAAAGGAGGACGGAGGAAGGCCAATGTATGAAATAACTCCTATAATAGATGCCAACCCTCATCCATGACGAAAAATACAAGAGCGGACATTCTCGTCTAAATCTGGAATGTATCCGGGACTTCGGTTTCAAGACTGAACATAATCAATTGTGGAAGAAGATAGTTCCGACCAGTGATGGAGGTCTTCCTTGCTAGCAGCAATGTGTTCGTCATTGTTGTTATTTAATTTCTTACATATTACACATTTCCACTGACTAGAACCGATTAAAACTTCTGAATAAACGTTTGGATAAGCACCGCAATTTTGACAACGATGAGCGTCGCAATGAACTTGAGGTTTAGGGATTATCTCCCTTCCAATAGACCAAAGCTCCAAATTGCAAGCTTGATATATCAAAATCTTATGAGCAGAGAAGAGTACATAAGGTGATTCAATAGTTTCCTCTACAACAGATGTAGGCTGTAACAGAAATTGAGCAGTTCCATTAGTGAAATTTGGTGGTGAAGACAGCGGTAGAGATAAACTGGATGAGAAGGCAACTGTTTGTGGACAGGTGAAGTCTGGAAGGGAACACTGAACCCTCAGGGACTCGGCTGAAGAAAAGCATGCAGGGAAGCTGACAGCTGAACGACAGAAGAAAAACTGCAGGGAATTGGCGCGAGAATCTACAGGGAAGAAGGAGGGGGGCCGTCGACAAAAAAAAAACCTGCAGGGAGTGCGGCGGCAGACGAAAAACTGCAGGGAAGATGTTGACGGCTAAGTAAATGCCCCGGCAACAGCTAGGCTTCAATCCTAGGAAGGGCATGCAGAACGACAAAGATTGTCGGCTGCAAGGAATAAGAAGTTTTTAGCGGCAGGAGACTCTAGGGTTTTTTTCGATATCATATTGAAATTCAGAATAATGCGAAATGATATTATTGATATGAAATTGGGGGGTATAAATAATCCTTATATGAATCTTAGAATAAAAAAAATAATAAAAAAGAAAAAGCAGGAAAGGAAAGATATAATACATATATCTTCAATTAATCAACTCATATTAATTACTTGGAGATAAAAGAAACAACACAAAGCATAAATTAAGAAAAAAAATAATTTCAACCCAAAGAAATAAGTTTGTCTCATAACTTCTAACAGAAATAAATTATTTCGTAATATAACTTCTAACATTATATATATCAAAATCATTCATTTTATTTATCACTATCTTATCATCAATTGTTGTTACTTACATCTTAAAATTCTTTTTTTCATCAAACTCAGATCCGGTGTTAGTGACTTGATGTTTGCCTAATAGCTAGAAGCATGTAGCATAACTGATCTTACAAAGTACCATATACCTATAAACAGTTTTCGAATTTTCATCAATATCACTATTTTTTCTTATAGTAAATTCATATTACTAAAGCAATCACATCAAAATATCACTCAAATCTCATAATTACATTAATGCATAAATATCATTTTCAAACTCACTATAATTGCATATCAGGTAATCATTTTGTCTTTTATATATTACTATAAGGCTGGACCAGTGGTTGAAAATTTGAGACATTGCAAGCTTATGGGGAAGAATTTTACATGTCAGTCTAAGAGGGTAATATTTGACTTAAAATAAGGGACTGTTAAGATAATGTTTGATTCAAAATTCTGAATCAAACCAACCAACTCAATCGTTTTAATTTAGATTTGATAAGTCAAAATCAACTTAATTGATGTGATTTAGAATTGAGGAATTTTTTTGAATCGAAATACATTAAGTTGAACCAATCAAACATAATAGAAAAAGTTCTACTTCCAAATGATCATCAACTATTATTATGTCTTGAATAGATGGGCGTCACCAAGTTAGGCTTAACGACAGCCTAGTCTCCCTAATGAAAGAAATAGTTACCCTTTACACACATAACGTTGACTCATAAAACATTTTATCAATTTAATAGTATATAAGTTACAATTTTAATCTAAAATATGTCACGACCTTACAATTTTAATCTAAAATATGTCACGACCCGACCTGGGACTTAAAATTAATTAATGAGGGAACAGACAGTTGGACAGTGATAATCAATATTTTCTATAACTAACAATTTATAATCCAAATAAAATGAAAGAGTAACAATTTATAATCCAAATAAAATGAAAGAGTCGCTAAATATAAATTAGAGTAATACAATTAAATTTATTTTAATTTAGGTTGTCCCCGCTTCTATAAACATTTCCTCTATTATTCATTTTTTTAATCAAATAATTCAACCTGAAATATTAATTTAAAACAACAATGAGCTACAAAAGTCAATGGGTATATCTATTTCTAAACTACAGTAATACAACGAAAAAATAACGTCATGTATGCTTGTTAGAAATATTATAAAGCATTTGACAAATTATTTTTTCAAATATAATTGTTCATGATAGTTCATAACATTCAATACGTTTTGCTATATCAGTAACATATTCATATCATTTTATATATGTACAACCGGAACAGGAGCATTTGTCTAAAATCAAACTAATGATGGTACATCAATATCAATATCTTTTTTTATTTACATACACGAGTACCTTAACGTTTTTTACGCTAGTAGTACTATAAAAAAGTAAACTTCATCATTATCAAACATACACATACAGTCTGACTATACAGCTCATATCATTCATATGTTCTTTTTCATTCAATTTTACCTTTAAATAATGCATAACATTAGTATCTCTAAAAATATATATTCATCACAATGATATGACCAACATCTAAAATATCATATAAATCACAGTAAAATAGTGTAATCATGTTTCAATAACAATCAATGAATTTAATTTATAAGAAAAAAAATCTAATATAACTTAAAAGTAAATGCACTCACCTTGATGTAGATTGATTTGTCCTTTGATTTGCTTTTAACCTCGACCCTTCAAAATTGATGCTTAAAGTAAACATATATATTCTTATTACTAAGATTTAATAATATTATCTAATTTTTGTAAATTGATATTTACTTGTTTATTTATATTAATTTATTATATTATTAATATTACATTATTTAAGCATTAAACTTTTTATTATCATTTTATCTTTTAATATAAATCCTAATTAACTTCATTTTGATAGTCAATATATAAAAAAAATTACTTAAAACTATCTTAGCATGAGCTTGATTATTTCTTCTGTTCTAGCAAAGGCTCTAATTTGCCTAGACCGCAAAAAGGTTTGTTCAAGAGATCCCTCTCGTCTTTTCATCGATTGCACAAAGGTTACTCTCCTCCATCGATACCAAATCAGCCCATCTCTTAATTCTGATTTAATAAAATTTAATTTTAAGAATTAATACACTTTAAATTAATTAATGAATCTAAAAAAATTAAACCACACAAAATAAAACCCTTACCTTTTATCTATATCCTCTTGATTTAGACTCCACATAGAACACAAGCAAGGCTCGCCCTTCTTTCTTTTCTTCTTTCGATCGCAGGCAACATCAAACACACTTGAGCCGCTCACGAGAATCCTCACCCACAAGCAACTCTTGTTCCCTTCGGCTCCCTCTCGTGCGGGATGCAATTTTCGTCGTCCAACCTGCAAGTTTGGNCCTTCAAAATTGATGCTTACAATAAACATATATATTCTTATTACTAAGATTTAATAATATTATCTANTAGAATATAAAAAACAATAAAAAAGAAATAGAAAGATATAATACATATATCTTCAATTAATCAACTCATATTTATTACTTGGAGATAAAATAAACAACATAAAGCATAAATTAAGAAAAAAAATAATTCCAACCCAAAGTAATAAGTGTGGACAGAAATAAATTATTTCGTAATATAACTTCTAACATTATATATATCAAAATCATTCATTTTATTTATCACTATCTTATCATGAATTGTTGTTACTTACAACATCTTAAAATTCTTATTTTCATCAAACTCAGATCCGGAGTTAGTGACTTGATGTTTGCCTGATAGCTAGAAGTATATAGCATAACTGATCTTACGAAATACCATATACCTACAATCAGTTTTCAAATTTTCATCAATATCACTATTTTTTCTTATAACAAATTCATATTACTAAAGCAATCACATCAAAATATCACTCAAATTTCATAATTACATTAATGCATAAATATCATTTTCAAACTCACTATAATTGCATATCAGGTAATCATGTTGTCTTTATATATTACTATAACTGAGACATTGCAAGCTTATGGGAATTTTACATGTCAGTCTAAGAGGGTAATATTTGACTTTAATTTAAATTTACTTTAATTTAAGTTGTCCCCGCTTCTATAAACATTTCCTCTATTATTTATTTTTTTAAACAAATAATTCAACTTGAAATATTAATTTAAAACAATTGTGAGCTACAAAAGTCAATGGGATATCTATTTCTAAACTACAGTAATACAACGAAAAGATAACATCATGCATGCTAGTCAGAAATACTATAAAGCATTTGACAAATTATTTTTTCAAATATAATCGTTCATGATAGTTCATAACATTCAATATGTTTTACTATATCAGTAACATGAACATTTGTCTAAAATTGTACTAGTGATGGTACATTAATATCAATATTTTTTTTTATTTACATACACGGGTACCTTAACGTTCTTACGCTAGTATTAAAAAAAACAAACTCCATCATTATCAAACACACATACAATCTGACTATAAGTTCATATCATTCATATGTTCTTATTTATTTAATTTTACCTTTAAATAATACATAACATTAGTATTTCTAAAAATATATATTCATCACAATGATATGACCAACATCTAAAATACCATATATATCACAGTAAAATGGTGTAATAATGTTTCAATAACAATCAATGAATTTAATTTATAAGAAATAAACTCTAATATAACTTAAAAGTAAATGTACTCACCTTGATGTGGATTGATTTGTCCTTTGATTTGCTTTTAACCTCANGCAAACTCCATCATTATCAAACATACACATACAATCTGACTATAAGTTCATATCATTCATATGTTCTTTTTTTATTTAATTTTACCTTTAAATAATGCATACATTAGTATTTCTAAAAATAAATATTCATCACAATGATATGACCAACATCTAAAATACCATATAAATCACAGTAAAATGGTGTAATAATGTTTCAATAACAATCAATGAATTTAATTTATAAGAAATAAGCTCTAATATAACTTAAAAGTAAATGTACTCACCTTGATGTGGATTTATTTGTCCTTTGATTTGCTTTTAACCTCGACCCTTCAAAATTGATGCTTACAATAAACATATATATTCTTATTAGTAAGATTTAATAATATTATCTATTTTTTTTTAATTGATATTTACTTGTTTATTTATATTAATTTATTAAATTATTAATATTACATTATTTAAGCATCAAACTTTTTATTATCATTTTATCTTTTAATATAAATCCTAATTAACTTTATTTTGATATTCAATATATAAAAAAATTACTTAAAACTTATCTTAGCACGAGCTTGATTTTTTCTTCTGTTCTAGCAAAGGCTCTAATTTGCCGAAACCGCAAAAATGTTTGTTCAAGAGATCCCTCTCGTCTTTTCATCGATTGCACAAAGGTTACTTTCCTCGGTCGAAACCAAATCAGCACATCTCTTAATTCTGATTTAATAAAATTTAATTTTAAGAATTAATACACTTTCAATTAATTAATAAATCTAAAAAAATTAAACCATACAAAATAAAACCCTTACCTTTTATTTATATCGTCTTGACTTGGACTCCTAAACACTAATATCGCGCCCACATAGAACACAAGCAAGGCTCGCCCTTCTTTCTTTTCTTCTTTCGATCGCAGGTAACATCAAACACACTTGAGCCGGTCACGAGAATCCTCACCAGCTAGAAACTCTTCTTCCCTTCGGCTCCCTCTCGTGCGGGATGCAATTTTCGTCGTCCAACCTGCAAGTTTGGCACTCTCACTAGCGTCCCTCCTACGCATTCTCTGCTCGAAGCCGAGGCACTGACGATGCGCAAGCTCGCTGTCTAAGTCGTCTTTATCTAGCTTCTGCCCTAGCTCCTCGGGCAACCTCACGTTCCTGCTTGCTTCGTCGCTTCTCATCTCCTTTACGCATGAAGCACTTGATGTTGACTTTTGCAAATGGCGTCGAGTCTCTGGTAAAAGAAACACACGACCTCTCCTTCTTCTTCTTCTTTATCTCTGTCGCTCGCTCTCTCTTCCATTTCTTTCCCCCAGTTTGAGCGATACTTAAGAATAAACAGTCTAGAAAACGATTGATTCGAATTGACACAAAGCCGTAAAAATTCATTTTCCTTTATAACTTTTTATTTTATTTTTTCAGTTATTACAAAACAAAGCCTTATCATCCTTTGCATCTTATTCCTCAAGCTTTGTACTTTCAAGTAATAAGCAATTGTCAATATAATAGCCCATGCTAAAATGATGTTGCCTCCATTTTAGTACTTAATGTTCTAAAGCAGCGCAATTTTCCCTCAATTTACCAGCAACCAAATGGACAGGAAAATATTTCTTGTACTCCAAACAGAAATATCAAACAGAAATATAAAAGAAAAAAACCAAAAAATAAGAGTGAAACAAAANCAGCGTAATTTTCCCTCAATTTACCAGCAACCAAATGGACAGGAAAATATTTCTTGTACTCCAAACAGAAATGTAAAAGAAAAAAACCAAAAAATAAGAGTGAAACAAAACCATGAAATAATAAAGAAACTTGCAACGCTCCATACCTTATGAAGTAGTTCGCCAACAGTTGAGTAACTCGAACTGCATCTTCAGTATGTGGAATCATAGACGATCCCCACTCAAAGGCATTTTTCTGCAGTGGCCAATAAGCTTTGCTGTCAGAAACCGTTTATACCACGCTGTAATCTTCCACTCTGCCCCCTTTGCTGTGTAGGAGGATTATTGATAGAAAGATAGAAAATTTAAGAGAAATTTACATACATACCACAAAATTCCTATAAATTTACATATTTAACACCTGAGGTTTGATATTTACACNATCTTCCACTCTGCCCCCTTTGCTGTGTAGGAGGATTATTGATAGAAAGATAGAAAATTTAAGAGAAATTTATATACATATCACAAAATTCCTATAAATTTACATATTTAACACCTGAGGTTTGATATTTACAATTACAAAACTTCCGTATCATAAACCTATGAATGAAAATGTGTATTTCACTTGTAAAAAGTTAATAATGGTGGTACTGTTTATGTGACTTCAAAGTTTTTGAGTGTCATAAATGTGAAAGTTTAGGTTTTAGATATGTAAATACATTAAAATTCTGTAGTATGTATGTGAATGCCCTAAAATTTAATAGTAAATCAATAGGTGATGATACTCATATATCAAGAATAATAAGCAAACACGATGCCTGCTATTGATTTGGGAATCGGATCAAGGGAATAGCCAAACTGAACTTTCACTTCAAAGAAGACTACAAGAAGAGACATCACTCTGGGCATCAGATCACGAGGGGATCAAGAGATAGGATCAGTTAATTCGGAACGTCTGATTTCTTGATCAAGATTATTGACAGAGGTGATTCTCAGATCACATTATTGGGATTGAAGAGGATATTGCCTGGAGTCCAAAAGTCAGACCATTGGATTATAATTCAGATAGAACAGGATATCAATGAGTTTAAATTTTAAACTTTTTGGATAAGCTTGTTTTTAACTTTTAATTCAGTACTAAATAATTTTTGTTAGAATTATCTTTTAGTTTGAGATAGTCCAATTAATTGCCAGCAAAAAGGATTTTATTTTTATTTGGGATTTCTTCAAGAGTGGATTAGATCTTAACCACGTCCTCATTAAATATTTAAAGACTTTGACATATATAGTAAATTCAACTACAAATCTCCCATTTATTTTTCTTATTGCTTTTCTTCTCTCTTACATCCTCCCTTAACCCCTATACTGTTCGGCTAGGCTTCCAGTAGCAGGAGCCGAAGGATGCAAAACCCATTGCTGCCAGCTGCTTCCAATTATAGAAAAAAAGTGGCTTTCGCAAAACCTAATTGGAGATAATACAAATGCAATAAATATCACGAACATAAACGTTTAAAAGAGAACAAAACCATAATATGATGTTTAGTTTATGCTGCATTTGGTTGCTATTTGAAATACAAATAATATGTACCATCAAACAAGCATTATAGAATTGACATAAAAGCACAGCAATAAAATGATTTTTTGTTGCAAATCCGGTGTTAAGAATTTCCAAGGGGTGCTGCAGACTATTGCTAAGGCCATTTTTACTACATGTTTTACTCCATTTTACAGTACCATAATGGAGCACAAAAGACTAGACAGGCTTTGAAAGGGAGTCAACTTCCCTATACCAACAATAACAAAATGAAAGCTTTTTACTGGATACAGTTTAATCATATTAATGAATACTAATCATATTAATGAATACCTCAGGATGCCACTGGAAACAAGTAATCGGGTAGTTATAGGCTTTTGCAGTTGATACGTACACCTAGAAAAAGGAGAAATATCATGAAAACAAATACCTCAGATACAAAAAATAGACAAGTGTCAAACTAGACCCCTGACTATTCAGATTGTGCCATTTTAATCTCAGAATTTATGAATTGTCAAATTATACCCTAGAATAATTTAATGGGGGCTAAAATAGTCCTCACTGACTCAACCGATATTAAAAGATTCTAGGGATTTGATTAAAATTTTTATAAACTCTGCGACTAAGATGATCCCTGCAAAGAGTCTGTGGACCATTTCGACAACTTACTTAATACGATAAAGTAATTGCAAAAAATAAAAAATAAAAAAGGCCTAGAAACAAGAATTTCTTTAAACACCATCAGACCTCATTATTTTCATCTGTGCTAGTTGTCAATATCTTGAAGAAACTTGAGAGTGCATCATTCGCTTGCAACCTTCTTGGTGAAAGCCCTTCCTTTTTTTCAATTATTGTTAGCACATCAAGTAAGAAATGTTAAGTTAAAAGTGAAAATAGTTTATGCTCGTATACTAATACAAAATTTTGATTGTAAAGCACATCAACTAGCATTTTTATGTATATAGCTCATATGATCACAAAAAAATATTGGAGGAAAAAATGATTGAAAAGGTGAGACAAAAAAAGCATTGAGAAAAAAAATCTGAATAGAAAATTCATTATCTTAATACACGTACTCTATGGTTTTCCATTGCAAGGCACTCGGAGCTCAGCTTTCTGAGCAATTCTGGTGGAAACCTACACCACAATAGGGCATGAGCATGTAATGCTAATTATAAAACAAAATATTTTTTCATGTTAGAACATACAACAAAAAAAGGTAATCTAAAACTTAATAAAGCAGTGAATTCTTTTTGAGTAGAATGAACAACATAGAAGATGATATACACAGCAACAAAAACCATGCACACATGCACAATCAGGGTGCAGTGGTTCAGAGCTTGCACACATGCTCATTTTAGATGAAACCCTTGTGCAAAATTCCGTTTAGAGCCCAGTTGGTATGGAAGGCAAGTTTGTACAAAATAAGGGTCTGCTTGAGGCAGCTTTTTAATTGTTTTTCTTTGCAGCGACCACAATGTTATTCAGCATATCTTTCTTGCTGCTTTCACAATTTTTTGTGGTGATAAACAACTTTTTATAGCCAAATTTGCTAGAGCATGAAAATTGTGAGAAAACTCTTGCCCAATTTTTTTTTCAATAATAATAATAATCACAAAATAATAAGAAAATTTTCTTGCAACAACTCCACAATAACTATTACAAATAATTACAGCCTCCTCACACAGTCGCCTCTAAGGGTATATTTTGAGGCTCATCCTAAAAATACCAATCAAACTGTCATTAAGTTAAGAGCTTCAACTTGCACTCGAGAGTTCATGGGTTTGAGGGCTTCTATATATGGGTGCATGTGAATTTACAATTTAATTTGCTCAAAAGTCTCAGGAAAAAAGTAAAACTCTTGGTTATTGGACAAATCCATCCATGGGTTGTTGCAGAAGGTAGCAAACACTCAATAACCATAACCCAACCGCAAGCATGCGTGCATGCACATGACACATGAATGCACTTTTATGCATGCACATGCATGTGTATATAGGTGCAATCGGGGAAAATTGCCATGTCAATAATAAAGGCCACTGCTGATGAAAAGATATGTGTATACGTGTGAGTTCAACACATGCACAAGCATATACATGGGTGCAGTGACGAAGGTCAATAATTGGATGTCATTGGCCTTTGTCAAAAGGCAATGAAGTTATCGGGAAGTTAGCAGTGACTAATTGGATATTAATTGATATGATTATATATAAGCCATTTCTTTTTTAATATATATATGAAGGAATGGTTGGAGGCTATAATACGAGCCCTGATCATCCCTCATGCACCTATAATTCGAGTATCACACCCCACACTAGGGGGGAATCGAACCCCAGACCAGAGAGGACTTACAACTGACAAGCAGATGTCCTACCAATTGATCTGAGTACAAACAAAAAAAAAGGAAAAAAAAACATATTATTTTTAACCAAAGTTAGCATTTGCAAATCTCATAGCAACGTGCAAAGACATTCCTTTTGCTTTAAAGCCTGTAGCACAAACAAAGTGAATGCTTCAATTATTTAAAACAAATGAATCGCAAGAAATTTACATATTATTATTTTATTTAACAATCATATGAAAAATTAAAATTGTAAAACTTTAATTTAAATATTAATAAGCCATGCAATATGACACATGATATATGAGAAACAACGCACAATATTAACTCATCATTGAACTACTCTCCCTTTTTTACCAAGAATGAGTGAAACACGTGCATCATGCACCAACCAACGCGAGAATAAAGCATATATTTTGATGCTTCGGAAGTATTTTATGATGTTAGCGGCATCTTTATAGAGTGAAGCATAACCTTAAAACTCCGTACTACACTTAAAATGCAAACTTCTTTGTAGTTTTAACAATGTTTTAAACGGACTTGAATCAATCAAGTTGTTCATTTTGATTAGTAAACACATTTAAAATGATAAAATGCACACCCTTGTCTACAATCTCAAAAAGAAATGGTTTACATATCTTCTTTGGTTTATAAGTTTAACACAGCAAACATAGTTTAACGTTGATGCTTTTTTTCTTCCTATTCATTATGAGCACTAATGCTAGCTGCCATAAATATCATCACCTAGGGCTTGTGTGCAAGCTGTAAGAGGCCATGGGAGCTTGCTTTTAAAGTAAAACATGGGACACATTTAACCGATAGTTTTCACCAAAGGGGCAATGTTTCATTTCCCAGCGCTCCAGCTATGCCAGGACAGGAATCATGAAGTTTTCCTTACTTTAAAAAAACTGAAAGGCAAAAGAAGGAGAATCAGAATGGATACCTTTCAAAAACGGATCCTCCAATATCTGAGATGTTTGCAAATTGGAGAGTAGAAGCTTGATTTTGCGCCTTAAAATGTTCGCATATAGCATGGTCCTACTTAAGTAAACAATACAGATCACTGCACTGAAATCAGAAGCAAAAAAGTAGATAAACATTGTAAATGGTGAGCACAACATTCTATTGCTTTAACTTATTTTTTTCAAAAGATAAAAAAAATGAAGATACTATCCAAAGATAAAATAGTTAAAAGCACATAAAAGCTACAATTATACCTCCCACCCTTAACATGGTTAAAAAGAATATGGCCACCGGGTAGTATTTTCCCTATATATATATATATNGATAAAATAGTTAAAAGCACATAAAAGCTACAATTATACCTCCCACCCTTAACATGGTTAAAAAGAATATGGGCACCGGGTAGTATTTTCCCTATATATATATATATATATAGAGAGAGAGAGAGAGAGAGAGAGAGAGACTGTTGGTGCTTTAATTTTCCCTTGCATACTAAGCATAGCTTCTCTTCTGCCAAAAGACTGTTGGAAATAATTTTGAAAACAAAAATTTTTATATTTACACTAGAAAAACACTATGACTTGCTTCGTAAAAAAAAATGAAATAGAATAAAAAAATGCAAAACATGCAGTCTGCTGAATCATAGATTTATAAGGTAGAAAAAAAATATGAAGTGAATAAACCAGTAAGAAATGTAAGCATCCAAAGACTAATCTGAATATTAGCCCATAAAGCAGAGAGCATCCCGACCATCAGGGACATACTGATGTTGTCACTTTCAAAGTGGCTGCTGAAGCTCGTTCCTCAGTTCCACTATAAAATGATCAGGTTAAAAGTTTGCTAAATTCAATACTTCTAATGCCTTAAGATACTTAGCAATTTTCCAACAACATCATTGTATTTTCTCGAGTAACCATGACACCGGCATAACGGGAGTCGCGGGAAACTTCCGGCACGTCCGTCTTCTAGACCAAACCGGTCCAGACCTGGGAGAGCCGATTGGTCCGTCCACTGTGGATTGGAGTNTTTTCCAACAACATCATTGTATTTTCTCGAGTAACCATGACACCGGCATAACGGGAGTCGCGGGAAACTTCCAGCACGTCCGTCTTCTAGACCCACTGTGGATTGGAGCCTCCTTTCCATAGGGGGTTTCACTCCTAGTTAGCTCAGAAAATGTTTTCCTTTGCTAGATATTTTCAATTTTTTGGCATTAGTTTGTTTAGGACAGCCACTGACGTCCATCTTCTCCTTTCGAGGTTTGTATGTATTTTCATCCCGATCCCCTTCCGCGTCCTCTCTACCTCTCTCTCTGTCGCCCTCCATAGTTGCAGCTGCTATTGCTGTTTTTCTGCAGTCGCATCCGTTGCCACCTTCTAGAATCCGCTTACCTCACTGCCACAGCCATTCCAGCCGCTCCTAACACTCTCCGTTGTTACCTACCTTCTGTTCAGCCCTCCTCCTTGCCTTTCCCAGTCACCCCAGCTGTTACAACCGCCCTTAACCACCCTCCGCCACTACCTAGCAGCTGTTCCAACTGTGCCCCATGCTGTCCTAGCTGTTCCAGCCGCCCAAACCAATCCCCCGCAACTCCTTATTGTTGTTCTGGCCCATGTCAAGCACTACCACAACTCATTCACCTTCTAAAAACCTTACCTGCTAAATTTGCTACCTTCCTACACCCCAACCTACCCATTCCAGCCCACCTTGCTATGTGTTTGTTTGTTTCTGTTGTATTTTCCTTTGAGTGTTGAGTTGTAACCACCTAATTGGCTTTATAGATATAATATTTGTTTTCTTATTGTTGTTGGGTTAATCCGGTATCAAACCATGCCTATATTTCATGTGTACTCAGAATTAACTCTNTGCCCCATGCTGTCCTAGCTGTTCCAGCCGCCCAAACCAATCCCCCGCAACTCCTTATTGTTGTTCTAGCCCATGCCAAGCACTACCACAACTCATTCACCTTCTAAAAACCTTACCTGCTAAATCTGCTACCTTCCTACACCCCAACCTACCCATTCCAGCCCACCTTGCTATGTGTTTGTTTGTTTCTGTTGTATTTTCCTTTGAGTGTTGAGTTGTAACCACCTAATTGGCTTTATAGATATAATATTTGTTTTCCTATTGTTGTTTGGGTTAATCTGGTATCAAACAATGCCTATATTTCATGTGTACTCAGTCATGAAGGCAAATTTTATAGAACGTGTCATTCTGCTTGGATTTTTCTACTTGATGATCCACATCATGTTGTAAACTAGAGTAAGAGCAAGAAATTGTTAAATCCAAGCTCAGACCCATAGTACTTTAAATCCATGAGCTGAAAGTTTTCAAAATAATGTAATGCTAATGGTATAAAATAAATATTCAAATGTGAACAGTCGCGAAATCTACACCAAAAAAGGATCCCAGCCAGACAAACAAAAAGTCATAAATGAATGGCAATAGATCTAATCAGCTATTCACTCCAGACGACAACAAAAGAGTGTGTTTCCTCTGCAGAACGAAATAAATCTTTTCAAAATCTATGAATGANTCAGAATGAATTTCATGTTTCACAAGGCAACCAGAAGGATTTGTCACTTTGATAAGAGCTGTTTAGAAGATAAGAATACTCAAATGAACATCTAAAGCTCCAAGGGTAAGAGGAGTTCAGTGATTATGCTCTACTTATATTAAATGTATTTGATTGAGTTTGGTTTTTACCAAAGTTTTAAAAAATATTAATACACACTAAAATTCAATTAAATTATATTTCTTTGAAAATTTATTTAGATTTATTTTTTTGTTTGTTTGATTTATTAATATTCATTGTTTTTATAATTTATACCAATCAGTAATCATTGTGTAAAAAACTATTTGGAATTAATTAAAATATTAATAAAAATTTATATGAGCTTAAATGCTTAATTATACCAAGAATAACTAGTATATATATTATGAATTTTTAAATTTTTTATTAAATATTTCAAAATTTCATGGCGGCTTACAAACTCATTTCTATTTTTACACAAAATAACGAGCATATTTAAAGCTTAACTTCACGATAACTACGTAATTAATATTTTTATAGAAACATTTATGATACACTTAATAATTTGGGATTAATTTCTATTTCATTAAACTATTCCTAAGATTTTAAATACAATATCATGTATTATATGATATATTTTTTATTAAAAAATAAAAAAANATAAAAATTTATATGAGCTTAAATGCTTAATTATACCAAGAATAACTAGTATATATATTATGAATTTTTAAAAATTTTTATAGATATTTCAAAATTTTATGGCAGCTTACAAACTCATTTCTATTTTTACACAAAAGAAAGAGCATATTTAAAACTTAACTTCACGATAACTACGTAATAAATATTTTTATAGAAACATTTATGATACACTTAATAATTTGGGATTAATTTCTATTTCATTAAACTATTCCTAAGATTTTAAATATAATATCATGTATTATATGATATATTTTTTTATTAAAAAATAAAAAAATTATTATTTTTTTAAATATTAGTTGTTTCCTCCATANATCGCGGTTGTATGACAGTGGTCCCACTGTCATACAGCCGCGATGTGCGGCTGTGATAGGAGGGCGCGCGCAACTCTGCGTGCGCCCTCCGCACGCAATAATCGCTCGTCGATCAGAGCTTGCTTGGAAGGCTGCCCATTGCCTTCGTGAACGAACCCTACCATACAGTCATAATCAGAACTTGCGGGGAAGGCTGCGACGGGATGGTCAATGCGCTCGTGACAAGAAATAACTGAAGAAGAAATTAGAAGAGATGGTCTAATCAGATCTGAGAAGGAAGAAATTTCTCCACCAAGAGGACAGATTCTCTTCTATGGAGAACTAACTAGAGACCTAGTATGGGATAAATTCTAGAGATGCTAAATTCGAGAGATGTTAAACACGTTCATTGAGATACAATCCAAGACCACGCCAACGGCTCAATTTACAAATCCTAATCAAAGGATGACTGGAGAATTCGTGGCAAGATCAAAAGAAAATGAGATCGAACGTGTGAAACATGAGGAACATGAGAAAGAAAACATCCACCATCACAAACCCTCGCTTAGGGCTCTAATTGGGGGTAGATTAAAGATTTTTTATGGAAAGGGTTGGGCCAAAACATGAAGAAGAGATCATATAAGAAGTATGGAGGAGCACGAAGAAGAAAGGAGATAAGCAGAGAGGGGATATGGCTACGATTGAAGGAATGAGTTTTACCTACGATACATGGGAGAAAACAACAGAGAAAGAGGATGTTGGGGTGAAAATGTTAAAGTTAAAAAGTTGAAGATGCCGATTTTTCAGGGGAAAGGGGCACATGGTTGGTTGTATCGAGCGGAGCGATACTTTGTGGTATGGGGAGGAGGAACTCATGGCGGCAAGGTTATGTTTGAAAAAGAAAGCTCTAGTCTAATACTCGATCCATTCGTGGAAGAAATTCAAGGATTGTTAGTTGGAATGTTTCCAAGCAATTCGTGAAGGAGACCAACACGAGCAAGTTTATGTCTTGACTCAGAAGGAGACTGTCATGAAATACAGAGAGAAATTTGAGTTATTGTCGGGATGACTGAGGAGAATTTCTAAAGCAGAATTGGAGAGAAATCTCATGAAGGGCCTAAAGCCCAACACACGAGCATCACTCCGACTATTAAGACCGCGGGGATTGAAACAGACGATGGAACTAGCTTGGATGGTAGAGGACAAAACTCAGATGAAGAAGGCCAGCATGAGCAACACAGATGGAATGTCGCACCGAACTGCAACAACCACGACGATACCAGAAGCTCAAACGATGGAAGTCCAGAGGGAGGTTGCACAGGACACAAATAATGGATCACGACCGGGAGCACAACATGGGAGCAACACTCGAGCTCCTTACAGAGACAGAGATTCAAGAGAAGTGAACCAATGGGTCATGATTTCAGTGTGATGAGAAGTTTATCTCATGACACCAATACAATGATCGAAAATTACAAGTTCTCATAATGCATGACAAGGAGGTAAAGAATGAAGAAATAGAGAAAGCTGTGGGTGAGGAGGAACGCTCACACTTTTTCCCACCTTGAGAACAAGGTGACTTTTTTGGAGATGAGGGAGGGAGTATTGTTAAGTTGGCGCCTAGCCCAAGGCCAAATTTGTCATTTGTATACCTAAGGGCAATTTAGTTTATTATTATTATTATTATTATTATTAAATACGTTTGTTATGTATATGGTTAGGTTTATGCATGAGATTGGGTTGTGAGTCCTAGGTTTAGGGTTTGGGAGAGATTTCCTACCTCTCGAATCGTAGGAATTGAGAGAGATCGCCTACCTTTCAAATTGTAGGTGTTAATCTTTGTATTCTTGTTGAGTTGTTTGAATTATTGAAAAAAAGTTGTGTTTGCCTTAGTTCTGTGGAAAAAAATCCGATTTTGACTTCAAACTATATCAAAATCTAAAATTGAAATCCTCGATAAAAAATAACAATGAGAAGGAACACAAATGATTTACCAAAATGGCTCATGTCACATATAGGAATGGACAGAAAAAGATGCTAATGTTCAATGAAACACATAAATAAGTTATTAAATTAGAATAGAAATATTTGATGAAAATATAACTAATCAAATTTAAACTGCATCAAATTGCTCCTTTTTTTTAACTTCACCAAAAACTGATTTAGTAAGTTTAGTACAATTTCCCAAACAAAACCATGAGAAAAAAGTAGCACTATTCCCTTTAAGAAAAACAGAACTTTACTTTGGTCTACATAAACAATTAACTGTGTTCCACTTCTTTTTCTTTTATCCACAAGATGTTTCTCAATTATAGTAATTCAACTACCTTGGATTAAANCACATGAGGAGTGCTTTGTTAGTCGTTGGAAGGCTACTTTGGGGGAAAAAATCATGGAAAATTTTTAAGAATTTTTAATAGATAAATTAAGAGATATAGAGCTTATATGTAACACATATTTGAGTTTAATAATCCAATAAATTTATGATTTTTTCATGATTATAAAAATTGGATTAAATCGAGTAGTTGAACTGATTAAACTGTGAGCCAGCCCTCATATCAGTTCAAACTAATTAAGAATCAAATTAATAAAAAAAAGAGACAACCCCCCTTAAAAACTAACAATCAAAACACTCAACTCTTAATTCACAATTGGTTGAGTTGATTTGAGTAGAAGTGAAATGGAGATATAAAGTTATATTCATACATATCATCACTTAACATCACTATTAGAATTTTTACATCATTTAGATTATTTTAATAATATTTACATCATCACGATTGAACCATAAGTAGCTCCTAGTTGAACATTTCTTTCCATGGGTTAATATTTGGTCTAAGTCTAAAAATCTTGTATCTCTAGAACCTTCATTGTAAAATCAATTGGAGGGTTTTCAAGGAGTTGTATGAGGTTCATCCAACCTTTGCAAATCCTTGGAGGCTTCCATTGTGGAAAAAACTTTCTCATTTCAGTATCATAGGATTGTTGTAAGTTTCATTTTAAATTGCAAATTACTCTAGTATTAAAAGAGAAATTATATTAGTTTTGTAACATTATAGTCTAAAAATTTCCAGAAAACTTAGGGTTCATTAATTCTCGTGTTATAGAGTGGGTAGCCCAGGCATTAAAATTAGATGGTTGGGCTATTCTTGCGCAAAGGAGTGATGGGAAAATGCTTCTACACAAGCAAAGATGTGCACTTGTGGCGCCAAAGTTCAGGACAGTGAGAATCCTAAGTCGGTGGATGGCTTAGACATGGATGTAAGTCAGTCGGATGGTTAAATCTTTTAAAAATCAATTGTAACTAATTTGATCCACAGCTATCAATATTCTTGCACTTTACTTTATTTAGTTAGTTACTTGAGATTTGAATTTAAGATTGGTGAATTGTTTTTTAATTGTAATTGTGCTAAATTTGTAAAAAAGAAAATTATATAGTTATGCCTAAAGTGCCAATCATCTCTCATGCTCATTGTGTAGGGTATTACTTGGTAATTTTTTGCAAAGAAATTATGAAGTATAAGAAGTGCACATTCAACTCATCCCTTGACCAAGAGGTAAGTGGCTCAGAGAGAAGACTTGTGAAGGACAAGCTGAGAAGACCTAGAAGCTAAGAATTGAACTTCCAAGGTGTGCTTAGAATGTTACCAAGAGAATTCCCAAGAGGGAAGGTTTATTGTTAAGAGAAATGTGTCAAACTCAAGAGGAAGGCTAGGCTGGATGAGCTCATGAAAGGTCTAGGGAAAACACTAGCGAGCAACTCCATGATTGATAAGATTGTTAATGAGTAGCACATTGCTATACTAGGACTCCTAATAATCGTAGCGTCATTACCATGATTTTGTTGTGCTAGATAGGTTCTATAAGTTAACGGTACCTAGAAATTATAAATAGAATATAATGGGAGAAGTAGCAACATCTCTCTTTTCAATATTATTTGGGTGTATTTCTGTTTACAAAGCTCAGTCACTTTAGACAGAGCTATGATAAATAGTACTCAGAAGAGAAGCATAAAAAGTACAAATGTCCACCCACAAAACACACCCAGGCTGACGTAGTCAATAAATATGTTGTGTCTCTATTCGAAGATTTAACTGGCGAAACCCTAAAACATTGGATGAAATATTTTAGCATATCCAATTTACATTCAGCAAGGTCATTCACAATTCAATTAAGTAAGCTCCAATCAGGCATGCATGTGATGTTTGCCTCAAAATCCTTTTAACTAGGCAGTTCTTGATTATATCAATGATCCTTGAGAAAAGGGAAGAATGACTCAGAAGGATATAGAGATTCCAAAAGAGAATCAAAATAAAATTACAAAACCACTCGCCAAGCCTCAGCAAAGTTATAAATGTTGGCATGATTAATAGTGAGTAGAAAAAGTTTAAAAGGAGTATCTCATGTAGGGAAAAATCGAACTAATTACGGATGCTTTGTTCAAGATTTGGAAGAAAATTAGGGACAACTCATACTAGTTGCCTCTAGTTGCCGTCATCAAAGTCTAGGTGAACGTGGAAAATCTAAAATAATTCAATCCTTCAATGTGAGATGATGAATTAAAAAAAAAAAAGCCTTGCTTCCTCTTGTTGACCTAGCCCCAAGCCAATAGATCACCTATTTGAGAAAAGAAATAGAACAACCTGTACCAAAAATAAGTTGCTTATCAAACTAGGAAAAAAATAGACATATTGTCTCTTAAGTAAAATGATATAACTAATCTTTTAAAAAGTTGGAGCATAATAAAAAAATTTGTGACTCAATGAGAAGGCGTGCGAATAACAAGCTAAGAAGAGGACTTTTGAGTGTTTCTCCATATTATCAATAGGAAAACTGAGCTGGTTGGTATGTTGTTGAAAGAAATTTGTCGAAAATGAGAAAATTTGATAAAGCTGAGATAAACTCAAAATATATCTTAAACAGAAGCTAGCTTGAGAGTCAAGTAACTTCATGACCAAAAAGATTGCTATAGAGAAATTACGTTGTCAATTTGGTGCCAAAAATGTACGAAATTGATGTCGTAATCAAAATAGTGTCATTGTAATTTACAAACTGAAAGTTATGATTTCTAGTGATTAATGTCTTCATGTTTCTATTGTTTTTTATACGACCAACACTGTTTTATATAAATGGATGTTACTCAAAGGTCGACTGAAATTTTCTATAAAATATGAGAGAGAGAGAGAGAGAGAGACTACTTGAAGTTAAGGAAACAATAGTTTCTTGTATCACATAAGAATACTGATTAGCAATCCTATTCCATCTTTGCCTGCTCAATGTTGTTGGTCGGATCCTATTATGGTGACTCGTTGGTCGAATTCAATTTCTTTTGATTGTTGTTATAATTCTATAATATACATGCATGATTACAGTTGCAGGTTGACTTGTCAAACTTCCTAAAAGAGCCATTAAAATATTTGGAAAACAAACTTTTCATTCTTTCAAGTAAGAAAATAATATATTCTTTACTTTCTTGCACCATACTTAAAAGTAACATACTATTAGTCTTGTTTCTTAAATTATGTAATTGTTATTGCAAAATTATCTATTACCGTTAAATCAGGTACAACTTTTACCACTATAGTTCTATCTCTGATTCCATACAAATCATGAAGCTTCGAGCCCATTCGATTATAAATAGATACTTTAACTTAACACTAACAATTATCTTTTCTTCCACATAAATATGGGTGACAGTCNGTGGGTAGCCCAGGCATTAAAATTAGATGGTTGGGCTATTCTTGCGCAAAGGAGTGATGGGAAAATGCTTCTGCACTAGCAAAATTGTGCCCTTGTGGCGCCAAAGTTCAGGACAACGAGAATCCTAAGTCGATGGATGGCTTAGACATGAACGTAAGTCGGTCGGATGGTTAGATCGTTTAAAAATCAATTGTAACTAATTTGCTCCATAGCTATCAATATTCTTGCACTTTACTTTATTTAAGATATGTTTGGGGCAGCTGCAGCTTATTGAATAATCTGCTAATAAACTGATTAAAAATAATTTGATGATAAGCTAAGTGCGGTGGCTATTATAAATTTTTATTTTTTTTTAGAAAAGCTAGAATGCTGCTGTTTTCAGGTTTTGAAAACACATAAGTTGTCAAAACATATAATTTGCCCAAACAGGCAAGTGTATTTTCAAAATGCCGCCGCACCAAATAAGGTGCCCCAAACGGGTCCTTAGTTAGTTACTTGAGATTTGAATTTAAGATTGGTAAATCATTTTTTAATTGTAATTGTGCTAAATTTGTAAAAAAGAAAATTATATAGTTATGCCTAAAGTGCTAATCATCTCTCATGCTCATTGTGTAGGGTATTACTTGGTAAAGTTTTGCAAAGAAATTATGAAGTATAAGAAGTGCACATTCAACTCATCCCTTGACCAGGTAAGTGGCTCAGAGAGAAGACTTGTGAAGGACAAGCTGAGAAGACCTAGAAGCTAAGAATTGGACTTCCAAGCTGTGCTTAGAATGTTACCAAGAGAATTCCCAAGAGGGAAGGTTTGTTGTTAAGAGAAATGTGTCAAACTCAAGAGGAAGGCTAGGCTGGATGAGCTCAAGAAAGGTCTAGGGAAAACACTAGCCTGATGGTCGAGCAACTCCATTACTGATAAGATTGTTAATGAGTAGTACATTGCTATACTAGGACTCCTAATACTCGTAGCTTCATTACCATGATTTTGTTGTGCAGGATAGGTTCTATAAGTTAACGGTACCTAGAAAGTATAAATAGAATATAATGGGAGAAGTAGCAACATCTCTCTTTTCAATATTATTCGGGTGTATTTCTGTTTACAAAGCTCAGTCACCTTAGACAGAGGTATGATAAATAGTACTCAGAAGAGAAGCATAAAAAGTACAAATTTTCACCCACAAAACACACCCAGGCTGACGTAGTCAATAAATATGTTGTGTCTCTATTAGAAGATTTAACTCACGAAACCCTAAGACATTGGATGAAATATTGTAGTATATCCAATTTACATTCAGCAAGGTCATTCACAATTCAATTAAGTAAGCTCCAATCAGGCATGCATGTGACGTTTGCCTCAAAATCCTTTTAACTAGGGAGTTCTTGATTATATCAATGATCCTTGAGAAAAAGGAAAGAATGACTCAGAAGGATATAGAGATTCCTAAAGAGAATCAAAATAAAATTACAAGACCACTCGCAATGCCTCAGCAAAGTTATAAATGTTGGCATGATTAATAGTGAGTAGAAAAATTTTAAAAGGAGTATCTCATGTAGGTAAAAATCGAACTAATTACGGATGCTTTGTTCAAGATTTGAAGAAAATTAGGGACAACTCATACTAGTTGCCTCTAGTTGCCGTCATCAAAGTCTAGGTGAACGTGGAAAATCTAAAATAATTCAATCCTTCAATGCGAGATGATGAATTAAAAAAAAAGCCTTGCTTCGTCTTGTTGACCTAGCCCCAAGCCAATAGATCACCTATTTGAGAAAAGAAGCAGAACAACCTATACTAAAAATAAGTTGTTTATCAAATTAGGAAAAAAAATAGACATATTGTCTCTTGAGTAAAATGATATAACTAATCTTTTAAAAAGTTGGAGCATAATAAAAAAAGTTGTGACTCAATGAGAAGGCATGCGAATAACAAGCTAAGAAGAGGACTTTTGAGTGTTTCTCCATATTATCAATAGGAAAACTGAGCTGGTTGGTATGTTGTTGAAAGAAATTTGTCGAAAATGAGAAAATTTGATAAAACTGAGAGAAACTCAAAATATATCTTAAACAGAAGCTAGTTTGAGAGTCAAGTAACTTCATGACCAAAAAGATTGCTATATAGCAATTACGTTGTCAATTTGGTGCCAAAAATGTACGAAGTTGATGTTGTAATCAAAATAGTGTCATTGTAATTTACAAACTGAAAGTTATGATTTCTAGTGATTAATGTCTTCATGTTTCTATTATTTTTTATACGACCAACACTGTTTTATATAAATGGATGTTATTCAAAGGTCGATTGAAATTTTCTATAAAATATGAGAGAGAGAGAGACTACTTGAAGTTAAGGAAATAATAGTTTCTTGTATCACATAAGAATACTGATTAGCAATCCTATTCCATCTTTGCCTGCTCAATGTTGTTGGTCGGATCCTATTATGGTGACTCGTTGGTCGAATTCAATTTCTTTTGATTGTTGTTATAATTCTATAATATACATGCATGATTACAGTTGCAGGTTGCCTTGTCAAACTTCCTAAAAAAAGTCATTAAAATATTTGGAAAACAAACTTTTCATTCTTTCAACTAAGAAAATAATATATTATTTACTTTCTTGCACCATACTTAAAAGAAACATACTATTAGTCTTGTTTCTTAAATTATATAATTGTTATTGCAAAATTATCTATTACTTTTAAATCAGGTACAACTTTTACCACTATAGTTCTATCTCCGATTCCATACAAATCGTGAAGCTTCGAGCCCATTCGATTATAAATAGATACTTTAACTTACCACTAACAATTATCTTTTCTTCCACATAAATATAGGTGACAGTCTGATGATCTCTTCAAATTTTGCTTTTTCAAAATCTTGTAACCAAACTTGGGAAGAATAAGCACTCATTACATTAATGATGTCATAAAAAATAGCTAAATTTATAATAACCAATCAGTAAACTTATTTACTTCAACAATTTTAACTTTCCAATCCCTATCCACTATTCTCTCTACTCCATTCACATCATAAAATTTACATGACATAGAATGGCTTATAAAAATACCCAACGTCTTTGAAATTTCCACTTTCTATTAGATTTCTTGTAAATATGTACTTAAGTGCTTTCATAAGCATTGTGTCTTTCCAATATCCACAATTATCTCTACTCCATTCACATTAAAAAAATTTCTTGACATTGAATAGCTTATAAACCCAAGGTAAATGGAATTTCCACTTTCTACTAGATTTCTTGTAAATATGTTATACACGTGCTTTTATAAGCATTGGGTGTACAAATTCTTGTAAACATGTAATACTTATGTGCTTTTATAAGCATCGTCTCTACAAATTTTACACAGTGAAGATAATTTTAGCTTATTAAAAAACCCATGTCCGTTTTTTTTCTCCGCAGTTGGATAAACTAATGAATTCGCTTGCAGGTGACATATTAGCCAACTTTTGCCTACTTCATCATAATCAATGCACTTTCTCTTCTGAGAATACCCTAAAAAAACATCTACTTTGGATTCCTACATTTATTTTGTACACAAATTTCAGAAGTTTATTAGCCTAATATCAACCTTTTAGGGAACGATGTCAGTGACTTGTAAACAAGAGGATGAGGAACTATCTAAAAACTATGGCCATCTTACCAGCATAAATCTATAACATCCAAGCATCATGCTGAAGAAGGAAGCAAGTGAAGCATGCCAACATATGTTTTTTTTTTCCCCTAAACAGCCTCAAAAACAAGAGCAACAAATTTAGCGAACAGTGTTGACAGAATATGAGCATGATCAAAAGCAGCAACTATAGATGATGGAGGCAGTGCAGGAAATCCTCTTTAAACTTCAAAAATGACATATTTCTTGGACAATTATCAAAATAAAATAGTAAAATTACCTCAAAAACCTTCTTTACTGTCTCAAAATACAAGCCCTCTTTAGCCCATCCCCCTGTAAACAGGATGCCATTCACCAGCTCGAGTTTCTACAGAAAATATGTAACTAACGCAAATTTTTCAACATCAAACAAATAAAACCAATAAATGCATCATAGACCCGTTCACGAACACAATTAAGAAACAGCATTCTAATTGATAATTGAATGAATCAGATGCTAAGGGGGAATGAAAAAAAGGAGAGGAGATGGACTTGAGAAACTCACTTCGGAGATGATATCCCAAGGCTCGTTGTAAATAAGAGGAATGACGCGAGCGCCGGCGGACTCGATGAACTTGACGTAAGAGGCCGGGATGTTGGAGGCGTCGGTAGAGTTGCTGAGCCTCCCGGTGGCGCCATCTCCGGGGTGAGTGACGATACCGATCACCGGCTGGTAATAGAGTGAGGGATCCGGCGAAGGGCAGATTTCCCCAGAAATGGCACCATGACGGAGCTGCTCGTTCGCCCACTCTTCTCCCGGTGAAAGGACGGATTGAGATGAAGAGGCAGAGGCGGCGGCGGAGATAGAGAAGGCGATGAGCAGGGATGCAAGGAGAAATCTCCACATCGCCAGCTTGACAGAGCAGATGCGTGATCAGATAGAAAGGTAGCCTTACGCTTTACTCCAAAATCACCCCGCCATCGAAAAACAATAATTGCTGTTGACCAAAGGTGCTGATTCTGAGAAAAATATTAGTCGTCCCTTTGTCTTGACTGCCAAACCTGATCTAAAAAATATTGGAACTTCTCTGATCTTAGAAGGATTGGCTACTCTCAACATTACCGAGACACCTATTCCTCCCTCACTGAAGTTCATGATGACTAATCTGAAATATGTGGTTATAATCGTACCGTCTGCAGATACTTACTAATTTTGGAGATCCCAAATGATCAAGATTGTAAAAGCCAATGGGTTTGTGGGCTTTCGTGTGGCAGCTTACCTCTTGCCACGCCACAGATTATCGTCGACACAGGTATACCTTTGGTAAACCCTGGTTATACGAAGTGGAAGTTGATTGATCAGAACTTGACAGCTGCTCTAACTTCCACAATGTCTGCCATCTGAACTGTTTTGAAGAAATGATTGCAAGCAATCAATCATTCTCGGGTCATACAGTTAAAGAATGAATTGCACAATGTGTCCAAGCGAAATCTAACAATGAGTCAATATTTGATGCAAATCAACTGACTATCAAATTAAAATATTCTTCAAGATCCTTGCAATAATGGATGCATCGAGTTTCTACTAATGCACATGCTCTTGCATCAATTGTTATTAATCCAGAGCAATGGCATAAGAAGCTAGAACTTGCTAATCAACTGACTATACAACTCATAGCCGAGCAACAACCAAATCTACATAGTCCTAATCATTTTGCCTTTTGCACATCTTGTACTACTGCAAAATGTCATTGCATTCCTTGTGATAAGCCTTATAGCACTCAATGTAAACCATCATCATTAATGCATACAGATTTATAGGGTCGTTTCTAATTGTTTCTAATCAAGGCTACTGATATTATGTGCTATTTTTCGATGACTTTACTAGGTATACATTGCTTTATCCCATGATAGCTAAATCTGAAGTAATTTAACATTTTCTCAAATTCAAACAAGAAGTGGAACTTCAGTTTAATTAAAGAATAAAATTCATCAGGACTGACAATGATGGGGAATACACTAGCCAACAATTCAAAAATTTGCTAGCTACTTATGGACTTATTCAAAAAAGAAGTTGTCTTTATACTCCTCAGCAAAATGGAATTGTTGTAAGGAAACGATGTCATATAATGGAAACCAATAGAGCTTTGCCAGTTGATTCCAATATACTTCCATCTCTTTGGCTTGAGACAATACTAGTAGCAACTTATTTAATCAGTTGTTTACCCTCCAAAGTTATAGTTAACAAGTCTCCATATCAACTTCTTTATGGTTCCATACCTGACTATAGTCATCTAAAATCATATGGGTGTCAATATTTTCTTTGTTTACCATCAATTAGTAGAAATAAACTTCAACAATGATCCATAAATTGTGTGTTTCTTGGTTATCCATCTCATGTCAAAGGATACAAGTGCTTCGACCCATCCACATATAAGATGATAATCTTTATACATGTTTCTTTCAATGAAACTATCTATCCTTACAAACAAACAAGACAAACCAAACCTATTACCCAAAACTCCACCAACTCCTAACCACTAACTCTCTTACCCACATCCACTATATTACCCAACTCCACCTCTCAGCTTCAGGTCAACCCACTACCTAACCCAATTCCAACACCCATCCCAGCATTATTATAAGCTGTGAATCCTATAATTTCAACTGACCAAGAGTTCCCACTAGCAAAACCTCCTCTCTCAGAAAGCCCTTCGACTGAAAACATTTTTGTTCCCTTAAACCCATCTCATAAATCAGTACCATATAAACATCCTATGGTCACAAGGTCTCAAATAAGTTCACTAATCGCTAAGAAGATCTCTAATTTGCACATTCCTACCCGGTCAAACCGAACCTACAACTTACAAGCAAGTCGCCAAGTATCCTCCCTGACAGAAAACAGTGGGAGAGGAACTTTGTGCTCTACAAAAGCAAAACACCTTAAAACTAGTTCCCTCACTTGTTGATCAATCGATACTTAGCATTAAGTAGACCAAAAAAATCAAACAAAACATAGATGGTTCAATAGCTTGGTATAAAGCTAGATTAGTTGCTCTGGGTTATCAACAAGAATAATGACTCTATGTAAATATGTTCAATCAAGTGGCTAAAATACCCACAATCGTACTATTTCTTATTCTTACTCATTATTATCAATGGAAAGTATTTCAAATGGGTATGTCAAATGATTTTGTCCATGGCCAACTATAGAAAATAGTCTATATACATCAACCACCAGGCTACAAAAATCTCATGTGTCCTTCCTATGTTTATCTCCTACAGCAATCTATCTATGGCCTCAAACAGGCTCAGAGACAATGTAATCACACATTCACCACTCATCTCATAAAATTTGAATTTAAAGCTAGTATTGCAGATACGTTTCCTTACATATACCACCACAAATTCTCACTGACTCAATCTTCTACTCTATGTAGATGATATACTATTAATTGGGAATAATTCAAGCTTGATACAACAACTTCAACAAGAAACTTCAGCATAACATCTCCATGAAATATTTGGATTTCGTCACTACCTTTTTAGGCATCAACATTTCTCATAATTCTTATTGATATCATCTCAATCAATATAAGCTATTTCAAGGCTATACTAAATAAAGCTGACATGAAAGTTTGCAAATCATTACAAAATACACAAACTCTCGCTACCAAAATATTAACTGAGAATACTAAACAGTTCCTCAATCATTACCTTTAAAAACATTTAGTAGGGTCACTCCAATATCTCACCTTAACTCAACCAGAAATTAAGCTTGTGGTAAATACTCTCTCTCTCTCAGCACCTTCACAACCCTCTTCAGCTTCATTACCAAGCTCATAAACATCTCCTACAATACCTTTAATGAACGTTAGACTCAGTAATGTAGCTACATTCTGTTCAAAGTTGGTTCAATAGTTCTTCACACTTATGCCGATGCAAGTTGGACGAGTGATGAAAATGACATGTGATCAATCAAAGGGCATTGCACATTTAGTGGTCCTAATCTATTGTCATTGAAAGTGAAAAAACAACCAATTCTGGAAAGATCTCTCACTGAAGCTGAATATATAGCTATCTCATTTGCTGCCATAGAAGTTATTTGGCTACGAAGACTTCTCCAAGACTTTCACAAACCATGTTCAAAACCTACAAAAATCTTTTATAACATGTCTACCATGACAAATTCCCATAATCCAGTCTTCCATGCGAGATCCGAGCATAATGAAATTGACTATCATNATATTTTTTTCGCTTCTTCATCTCTCTATTACAGCAACTTTATAGTTCATCATACTTATTCTTAGGTTTAGAGTAATTTCTTTCAAAATATGTATGCATGTTAGTACTAAATAATATGTGATTATGATGTATTTGTGAAGAATGTTTGACCTCATGAATTCTAAATTCAGGTTTGCTTGGTTTAGAGCCAACTAATTAAAGCATGAGGCTTATGTTTGAGCTTGTTTTTTTCTCTATATGTGTCCTCAGTCGTTTGGATCATAATGGAGTTTCAAGAAAAGGTCAATTCCACAATTTGATTTGATATCTATTAATTAAAGATAAATAATATAGTGTGTTATTTTCCATCTAAAGTGTTGTGTATGAGCTGATTGGCAACAGCAAGGTGCACAACAACATATTTATCTGGTGTGGTGCACCCTCACGGGGCACCCGCGCTTAAACACAGAGGGAATTGCGCGTTCGTGCCCATATGGGGTGGTTTGCTGCACCCCCACGTTGGGCGCACTCGCACCGGTTCTAATGATTCATCCTGAGCGATGAAGATAATTATGCCTCTACGTAAGCGTGACCATGTTGTTGGACAGTTCATCGAATACGATTCCTTAAGTTCTCAATTTCGAAAAGTGCATTCTCTCACATGTGGTGTTTTGACAAGGTTCTTGTGAATGAAAGAAGAGTGATTTTAGCATGCAATTTCTCTTGTGAGGAATTTTTGACACCGTCCGACCGTGCTGAGTCGACGAGTCGACAAGTATTATGTATAAAAACTCTGGGTATATTTTTAAAGAAATGAGTTGGAATTCTTCTCGCATCTTATTTGTTCTTATTCTTGTTTGTTTTTTTTCGTTTTTATGGGTTGCACTTCCTTAGTTGGAATAATTTATGGATGTTCGAATAAATGGTCTAGGTAGATTGTAGGTTTAGAGTCGTTACTAGTTATCCTTTAACTGTGCTCTTGCTTGCGTCGTTTTGCCATTGGATTGTGGTTTCTGAAGTTAGGCCAACCAAGGTTATTGTGTCGTTGTGGAATTATTGGTTTTTAATTCACGCTAGGTCGGGCGACTTTGGCGTCGCGGTTCTCTCGTCTTTGATTTATGCTCAGACGAGTGATCTTGGCGCCCCCGCTAGTGGTCTTCAGCATTTAGGTGAGGCTGGGCGATCTTAGCTCGACAGTCAGACGCTCTTTGATTTGTGTTCAACCTGACGATCATGGTATCACGGCTAGCACTCTTCAACATTTAAGCAAGGCAGAGTGATCTTGGTGTCATGCTGCTCTTTGATTTGTGCTCAGCCAAGTGATCTTGGTGCCACGGTTGGTAGTCTTCAACATTTTGGCAAGGTCGAGCGGTCTTGGCGCCACGGCCTGACACTCTTCGATTTATGCTAGATCGGGTGATCTTGTGTTGTGTATGATAATCTTCAGTATTTAGGGGAGGTTGGTCGATATTAGCACCATGGTCTGTCGCTTTGATTTTTGCTCAGCAGGGCGATCTTGGCTCCGTGTTTGGCAGTCTTCAGCGCTTAGATGAGGTTCGGTGATCATGGCACCACGGCCTACCACTCTTTAATTAATGCTTAACAGGGCAAACTTGGCACCATGGTTGGGAGTCTTCAACATTTAGGCAAGGCTGGGCAAACTTGGTACCACTGTCACTCTTCGATTTGTGATCAGTCAGGCGATCTTAACGCCATGGTTGACAATCTTCAACATTTAGGTGAAGCCGGACAATCTTGGTGCTATGATATGTTGTTCCTTGATTTGTGGTCAGCCGGTCAATCTTGGCACCAAAACTGGCAGTCTTCAACATTTAGGTGAAGCTGGACAATCTTGGTTCTATGATCTATTGTTCTTCGATTTGTGCTCAACCGNCTTAATCACTTCATTAACTTAATTATAAGCCTAATAACACTAATCCTCACAACATATTTATTATTAGTAATGTGACTTATTTTTTTTGGTATTAACTTGTATAACATTACTAAACATTAGGGCTATCAAAATGGCTCGTTGTTCGTGAACAACTCGTCTTCAACTCGTTAATTTCGTTCGATAAGTTAATGAGCCGAACATGAACTAAGACGTGTTCGTTCGTGTTCGGCTCGTTTTGGCTCGAAATACAGCTCATCAAGTTTATATATATATATATATATATAATAGTATTTTAAAAAAATCTAATTGGCTACAAGGCTACAAAGACTTATAATCAATTAAAATATTGATTAAGAAAATAGAATAAAAATTATTAAATTAGATTCAAATGATGCTTTATTATAAATAATAATTTTTAAATAATGCTAAGGCTCTTATCATCTTATGGCTACATTATTAGGGTTGTTAAAAGGACTCTTTGTTTGTGAATAGCTTGTGTTCAGTTCGTTAAGTAAACAAGCCGAACACAAACACAATTTTTGAGCTCGAAATATAAACAAGCCGAACACGAGCTCAGCATGGCTCGCTCTTGTTCGGCTCGTTTACACCCCTACTCCTTGATGCATTTTAGTTTCGAATTGCCCATATGCAGGAGACAACAAAGTTAAAAAAACTCTTAAATTTCTTTTATATTTATAATATTCATTAACTTTTATTCAACTCACAATCTAATTTTTCCAACAAGTTGGATAAGTAAGAAGGATACTATAAGAATATAAATATTTTATTTTTTAATAAATAAAAATAAATATTTTTATGCTAACATCCTACATCATTCTCCTAATATAATAGTAAGAACTTTAGAAGGCATAAAGATGTCAAATGAAAAAAAAAGGCAAAATAATACAAATGCATGACAATAATACACAATACTACCACATAACAATGATATTGTCATAATAATAACAATAATAATCAAACCTAACACATCTTGGAATGGTAAGTCATAATAATCAGGCGTTATTTTCATAGAAGTGTAAGTAATGGACTCTCCTTTCTGGTGCCAATGTGCCATGGATGTGAAAATCTCTCTTTCGGATCTTCAATTAGCTTGGATGTTACAGATAAAAGTGCATATCTTGAGCTGCATCTGGTATATGTCAAGTATTTTTATTACATTGGGATTGTATGAAGATTATTATGCATTGGTGGCATCATAAGATAAATTTATACATGTTATTATCTCTAATATTTGGCTTCTTATATATGTAGGACCAATTTTCATAGTATGACTTTCCATTGCTTTTAAAAAAGATGATGTTTGTGCATTGATGTATTCACTAATGTCATTTCTGTCGTGCGGTTATATTGGGTTATCTTGAGGCTCTTTTGAACCTTGAGTAGTCTAATATTAGAGATAATAGACCAATTTTCATAGTATAACTTTGTTGTCATGCACACTTGTTATACAAACTTTTTCCTTCCACTTATGTGAATGACAGGTGCTAAAAAATTTAAGTTTGGTGGCATTGAACCAGAGCTAGAGAAGTCAAAATGTTATTTTGGTAGAATTATTGTGATTGGTGAACATTATATTACCCATTATATTACTCATTTGTTGATAGTTCATATAACAAAAAAAAAAAAAACATATAAAATAAAATAAGGCACCATTTCAATCTAATTAGATTGACATTTATGAGGAACCATTAAACAAAGAGGCATGCTTATTTTAATTAAATGAATTTCCAGCAAGACCAGATAGGCAACTAAAGATCTCCACTAGCTATATTGATAAGGATAAAGAACTCTACTCTAGCTATATAAATCATGTGCGAATTTGTAACAATAACTAATGTCACAATTATTGATTTATCTTGAAAAGAAAGTTGATTAATAACAGACTAATTATGTTTAAACATAATTCCTCATCTTTCCCATATTTTTTAACAATTGTGTCACTCCACCTTATTTGCTTATGTAACCAGTTAAATGCAAATCAATTTAGAAGAAAAACATTATTCTTCTATTTTATACATATGTATATGTGCCTCTCATATAATTCATTGAACTTTATAAAGTTGAAGTAGGGGGTTAGAGAAATGATGCCAGACTACTAATGCGTAAAAAAAGATAGGATTATTTATCCTCATGCATCTTTAGATTTTAATCCATTTCTTTAAATAATTGAGATTCCGAGTGGATTCGTGTTTCGGATTCCACATTATCAACTCTAAATAATTGGCATACAAAGTTACAGTAGAATCAAGGACCCGGATTTGGGTTACTTGTATGTTTTCTTGACCCACACACAAAAAGAAGAGAGAGAAAGTTAAATTCAACTACACAACAGAAGAATCTCACAACATAATTCTAAATGGCAAAAGAAGTATGAATAATCAAGTTTCAAATCCTAACAATTGATAGCATAATTCAACAGCACAACATAATAATCTTAAAGCAAACTTTGCTCCTTAAAAATCTCAGGAAGATATTGGTGAGAAAATAGAAGTGCCAGAGAGGTTATCAAACGAGCGAAGAAAAAGAAAGGGGGCAAGATTGACTGCTAGGGCATAAGAGTAGGAGAAGACGAGATAACCTGTGGGAATGTCGAGGGCACGCGAGAGAAAGGAAGCTTGGGACAAGAGCCAAATGCTGAAAGAAGGACCACCTTGCTTTTTTATTCATGAACAGTGGAACACGGGGTTGAATCTGTATTTGTGATTCTACAGTAATTATAAACCTTTCAGGCCGAATTGATAAAAGATGTGAACCAAACAAAATAGAAACACCATTGGAGAAAAAGCTGGTTATAAAAGCTCAAACAAGCACATAGTAAATCTATGTGCACAATAGGCTTGATGTATTCCTCCACTTCAAACATCTAACTTGAATTCTATTAATAACATCCCTTTCTATATCACCTTTATTTTGAAAAATAAACCTGAGATATCTAAAACGTTCGCTCCTTTTAATGATTTGATCACCCATTGTTACAACTATGCACTGCATCTACCACTACTAAAATTACATTCCATGTATTCAATTTTAGATCTACTCAAACAAAAGCTCTACGACACTAACGTAGACCTACCTAATTCAAGTTTATCCTGAATCATTAGCAAAATGCAGACAACAACACACATCCTTCCGAAAATGTCCAGTTAAGTGCCTCCATAACTAATGAAGAAAGATATGAGCTTAAAGCCAATCCATGATGTAATCCAAGATAAATAAGATAATACTTGTCAATCCTCATTCAGCTTGAACACAAGCAACAACTCTAATATACATGTCCTTAATTACTTGTATATAAGTCTTATCAACACATCTCTTTCCTATAACTCTCCAAAGAATTTCTCTAGGAATATTATCGTAAGCTTTTTCTAAGTCAATAAAAATCATATGTAGATTCTCCTTACTCTCTTTGTACTTTTCAATCAAACATCTCAATAAATGTGTAACTTTTAAAGTGGACTTGCCTGACGTAAAATCAATTTGATTATGAAAAATCTTTACGTCGTGTCTTAATCTATGTTTAATTACTCTCTTATAATTTTAATGTATGACACATTAATTTAATTCCTCAATAATTTCACTCTTGTGTATCCCCTTTATTCTTAAAAATGGGAACCAAAATACTCTTCCTCCACTCCTCTAACATCTTCTTAGTTATTAAAATAATATTTAAAAGTTTAGTAAGTCAATAAATTCTCAAATCTTCTAAATATTTACACACTTCTATTTAGATATCATGAGGTCCTGCTGATTTTCCAACCTTAATTTTTTTTAAAGCATCATCAACTTTCTTTTTACAAGTGCGACAGTAAAAAAAAAATTAATTATTATTATTAAAGATATTAAGATCTAAGATTGATTGTATATTCAAAATCTTCACATAAAAATTTATTAAAATATCTTTCTATAAGAAATATAATTTTTTACTTTCACCTTTAATACACTTAAACTAAATATTTACTTTTCTTTTATTTTTATTTGACTAGTTTATATATATAATATTATAAAGATCACTAAAAATAGAATTCTTAACATCACAAATTGTTCTTTAAGATTCTCTACGAACCATCTTATACTTTTCCCATTTCTCTAAACATTTACAGTAAAATCAATTTTTAAAACAAAACTTCTTATATTTTATATTTTCTTATATATTATTATTCTATCGCCAACAATTTTTCTTTATAATTTTTTTTTATTCTTCTAGCACATCTTGTACCACTTGTTTAATAGTGTTTGTTCATTTACCCCACAAAAGTAAATTCTTCATAAATATCTTAAATCTTAAAATCTTAAAGTTTAATCATAAAAATAATTTTATCCATTTTTTTAGATGTCCCTATCTAATTCTATGACAATGTTTCATTATATTTTTTTTATCTTCAAACTCTTCATCTTAAAATTCATAACTAATAATTGATGTTGAGTACTCAACTATTTACTTGAAATGACCTTACAATTTTTACATTCTCGACGATCTCTCTCATAAGAAAATAATCAATTTGTGTTTTATTTGATACATTCTTACAAGTAGTGATATTCTCATATCTTTTAAATAAATTATTAGAATCAACAAAATCATAAGTTAAAACAAATTTTAATATGATTTGATTTTTTTCATTAATCACTCCAAAATCACAGCCACTATGAATATTTCTAAAATCTTCAACCACTTTACCAACACGTTCGTTTAAACCTCCAATAAAAATTATTTTTCCTAGAGGTATTATTTATATTAATTCTTCTAGTCATTCAAAAAAATTTGTTTTGAACGAATATATAAACCTACTTGAACAAAATCTTAACTTCAATAACAATTTTTAGGACTATAATTCCATCTTCAATTCTATTAATTTTTATAATATTATCTTTTAAATTCTTATCTATAATTACACCAACACCATTTCTAGTGCCACTCCTAGCTAATATCAAAAGTTTAAAATCTAGTCTTTTCTCTAACCCATTCATTTCGTTGGATGCTCTATATTCCCATAAACCATAATATCTACAAATTACATTAATGTACTTACTAGAGTATCTATCTTTCAAGATCCTAATATTACACAACATAAAATATGACAAAAATAGGTTAAAAATATGGTGCTTTTATGAGTTCAGGGANTAATTAAATTCCTTGATTAAAGAGCAGTCTCCATGCTTGGGGTGGATATGATATAGATTTAGGGTCTGTTTGGGGCAGCAGCAGCTTATTGAATAATCTGCTGATAAGCTGCTTAAAAATAATCTGTTAATAAACTATGTGCGGTGGCTATTACAAATTTTTATTTTTTTTTGGAAAAGACAGGCCGCTGCCAGAAATCTACCACTGCACCTAGATAAGTACGATGTGAAAATGTTATTTTCAGCATTTTGAAAATGCATAAGCTGCCAAAACACAGTTTACCCAAACAGACCAGGTGTATTTTCAAAATGCCACCGCACCAAATAAGCTGCCCCAAACAAACCCTTAATGTTGGATCTGAAATTTCAAGGTTGGATTAATTTACAAGTGCATGTCAGAATCCTAAAAGATCTTATGTAGAAAGCTATGAACATCATATCATAATGTTGTATGGATAAAATTACTGTCTTCTAGGAATTCAAGAGAGAGGGCTTATGACTTGCAAATACTTGGAGATGTAAAATCTTGAATCCTAATATCATGCGGTGATCCTGCCCTAACATAGAGATGATGGGGACAATATAATAAACTTAATTATAATTTTTTTAAATACTAGTTTATTTAGTCAAAGCGATCCTAAACCAACTTCGCATTTTTTTTTTTGGTTAGAAATCAATGAAATAAGATAATCTGCACTACTATTTTATATAATAATTTTATTTTAATTTTAATTTTAACTATTTAAATTAGATGTTTTTTGCTTATACTAAAGTTTATGATAACACTAAACATATTTAAATTATAATATTATCAACCTTAAGAGCTATTTGGTTAGATCTTTTCAAAGTGCACGTAATTTAGAAATATAAAGTTATTAAAATGAATGCATTTTAGAAAATCATGAGTTATTTAATTGGATTTAAATCAAATTTATCTAAAAGTTTAATATTTTATTGTGATATTTCAAATATTAAAAATAAATATAAAATATATTTTTTGATATTTTAACCTCTTCAGATTTTTTTATTCAAATTAAAATAAAAAATAAAAAATACAAATTAAAAAAAAGAAAGTTATGCCCAAAAAAGAATGCATTACAGTATTGACTGGTTCTCCTTGGAGATCGCAGGCAATCTAAATTATGACATATATAAATTGCTTGGAACCGTCCGATATTAATCAACCGGTCTACACAATTCCGAAATGTTTCCTGTTGCAAACCCTAGCATCGGGGTGCTCTATAAAAC
>JXCR01086209.1:124438-186415 GCA_002079205.1 Phalaenopsis hybrid cultivar | reverse complement strand
GTTTCGCAGACCAAACGGATGTCATAACTTTCTTTAGTTTATTTGATCGAGCCTCACCCTCAATTCTTGTGATCATCCTTCGGGATAGATACAGGATTTGAAATAAAGCCCTCTTTCATTTAAACTATGAAAATTATGGGGTCAGTTTGACTTCATCTTTTTTTTCAAAATTAAAATTAAAAAAAAAAACGACCTTTCGAAGCGGGCAACGGGATTTCAATTCCGATGACCGACAGCTTCTTACGGGCAAACCCCACACCAAAAATAGTGTCGACACTACTTTCATGCTATTTTCTAAAATTTTATGCCCAAGCACAATCTCTCCTGTAATCATAAATTGACATTTCTCTCAATTCAATACGAGATTAGACTTTTCACATCGTTTAAGAACTTTCTCTAAATGATTTAGACATATTTCACATGAAGTTCCAAACACAGAAAAATCATCCATAAAAACTTCAATCCATTTTTCAATTAAATCATTGAAAATTGACGTCATACATCTTTGAAATGTTGTAGGCGCATTACATAATCCAAAGGGCATTTGCCGAAATGTAAAAGTTTCATAAGGACTAGTAAATGTTGTTTTCTCTTGATCCTCTCAATCTATAGGTATTTGATGATCACGGGTATATCCATCTAGAAAACAAAAATCTCTGTGCTCAGCCAGCCTATTCAGCATCTGGTCCAAAAAGGGTAAAGGAAAATGATCCTTCCTGCTGTCAGAATTTAATTTTCTATAATCTATGCAAATTTGCCATCTAGTGACTTGTCTTGTTAATATTAATTCATTATTCTCATTTGTCACTACAGTCACTCCTCCATTCTTTGGAACACAGTGAATTGAACTTATCTAATAACAGTCTGAAATAGGATATATTATTCCTACATCTAAACATTTTAAAATTTCTTTCTTAATAACTTGTTTCATCATAGGATTTAATCTCCTTTGAGGATCAGCTCTTAGTTCATGTTGATCTTTCACTAAAATTCTATGCATAAAAATTGAAGGAATGATTATTTTAATATCAGCTAAAGTCCATCAAAAGGCTTTTTTACATCTTCTTAAAGTTTGCAACAACTGTTGTTCTTGCTCATAACTTAATTCTGAGGATACTATAATAGGTAATGTAGATAAATCTCCTAAAACTGCATACTTTAAATGTGTAGGAAGTGTTTTCAGTTCTAGTTCAGGAGGTTTCTCAATAGATTAAATCAACTTCTTATTACTTTCTATAGGATCTAACATTTCAAATTTTTCCTCAACATAATCCAAATCTTCTTTACTTACTTTCGTAGATTCATCTTGAATTTTATCCTCATCTTGATATTCCATATATTCCTTTTAAAATTCTCTTTCAAATGTCTTTCTGAAATATTCATGGCTTAGATATTCATTAATATTAATTTTGAAGCATTCAATCTCTTGCTTTTTGCCAGGGTATCTCATTGATT
This sequence comes from Phalaenopsis hybrid cultivar, assembly GCA_002079205.1. NCBI lineage: Eukaryota > Viridiplantae > Streptophyta > Magnoliopsida > Asparagales > Orchidaceae > Phalaenopsis > Phalaenopsis hybrid cultivar. The sequence continues at coordinate 184,960 of JXCR01086209.1, read as the reverse complement.
TTGTAATATTAAATGTAACCACTTGATCACTAACTCTCATAGTTAGTTCTTCTTTCTGCACATCTATCAAAGCTCTTCTAGTGGTCAGGAATGGTCTTCCTAAAATGATAGGAATTTCCTTATCTTCCTCCATATCTAATATAATAAAGTCCATAGGAAAGATAAATTTATCAACTTTCACCAAAACATCTTCTATAACTCCTTTAGGATAAGTAATCGAATGATCAGCTAACTGAAGAGTTACAGTTGTAGGTTAAATATCTCCTAAGCCCAACCTTCTAAAAATTGATAACGACATAAGATCTCCTAAATCACATAAAGCTTTTCTAAAAAATCTTTTGTCAATAGCACATAGAATTGTAAAACTTCTAGAATCTTTCAGTTTTTCAAGAGCTTTTTCTAAATTATAGTACTACACTCTTCACTGAGTGCAACAGCCTCGTTATCTACAAACTTCATTTTATTATTAAGTATATCCTTCATGAACTTCACATAGCTTGGCATTTGTTTGAAAGCTTCAACAAATTGAATGTTTATCATTAATTTTCTCAATATTTCCAAAAAATATAGAAAATTGGTTATTTATATTTTTTTGCTTCAATCTTTAAGGAAATGGAGGTGGTGGTCTTTCCACAGTGACTTTCATTGGTTTAATAGGACATTCTGACTCAAAATGAAATTTGTACCTATGAATTTTCTATCATTTGTCCCAATGAATTTTCCTCAAGCACAAGTGATGTTTGAGAATAATTCATTCCATATTGATCTAAATTCTTTGATATGGCAACTATTTGTGCAGCTAAAATAGATATTGCATCAGAATCATGAATATTGGCTACTCTTATTGTATTTACCCTTTTAGAGGGCCATTGAAAATTATTAGTAGCCGACTCATCAAATAAAGAATATGCTTTATCGAATGGTTTGGGCATTAATGATCCACTAGCAGCAGTGTCAACTATAGATCTAAGAGATCCAACCAATCCATTATAAATGTTTGAATTATTAACCAATCTGACAATGCATGGTGTGGACACTTTCTAAGGAGATCTTTAAATTTTTCTCAGGCTTCATAAATTGATTTTCCTTTAAACTAACAAAAAGATGTAATATCATTTCTAAGATTAGCAGTTTTTAAAGGTGGGAAATATTTAGGTAAAAACTTTTGTGACAAATCTCCCCAAGTTTGATATTGTTTTATCCCTCAGTGAAAAAGGAAAAAGTCTAAGTCCGACGGTATCATTTGACACTCCATCATATTTAAATGTAGAACACAACTGTAGAAAACTAGCATGGTGTAAATTAGGATCTTCAGTTGGCGTTCCTTGAAACTGATTGTTTTGAACCATTTGGATAATGACAGGTTTAAGCATAAATGAATTGGTAGCTACAGCAGAGTTTTGCATACTTTAATGTATCTCATTTGCTGTAGGATTACCATAATCTCTTAAATGTCTCTGACGATGTTCATTTTTATTTCCAGTATTACTCAAATTGTAGGCCATTTTCCTAGCATGGTCTATCTCTTTTTGTTATTTTAAGATTTTTCTAATTATTCTTTCTAACTCATAATCGTAAGGTACTAAATTTTCAGATCTTACACTACGCATAAACTGACCCAAAAAGTAATTTAAAAAAAAAGCAAACAGACTTAAATAAGAAAATACTTAAACTAAACTAAAAACTCTTTTTTTTAAAATAAGAATACTATAAATTATAAAATAACTTACTACTACTTTCCGTTACTTCCGCGGCAATGACGTCAAAAACTTGATGCGAGTGGATTTAGTGTGTTAGTTTTGCATATATTTTTTAATATTATAAAATTCACACTGTAGATACAATAGCAAATATGTAAATTAATTCCAACAAATTAACTTCAAGTAAAATAATTTTATTTTCTAAAAATTTTTAAACTGCCAAATCCCCTTTAAAAATAACACAAGAATACGTATTGCTCAAGTAACAAAGTGCTCTAATGGAGTCTTAGATATCAATCCCACAGGGAAGTTAGAAATACATATAAAAAAGTTCTTAAGTTTATAACGTAAAGTACAAATTTAAAAATACAAAAAGTAGAGTGCAAAGTTTGAATACTAAGTAACAAGTGAATGGTAGTTAAAATGTAGTTGAAAGACAAAGTTAACTAAACTAAAAGCTAAACTTTCAAAAGTGAATTTATGAAAATTAAAACTAAGATGTTGTGAAGGAAAGTTCAAATTTAAGAAAGAATCCTTCCCCTTTTCAATGAGTATATGGTTTGTGAAGAAATTAAATCATTTAAAATAATATATAAAAACTATTTTGTGCCAAATAGGAGCAATCTTATTCTTTACCCTCTTCCGAGTGCATAAAGGATATTGACGAATCCAGAGTTTGGTCCCTAATTTTGTGGTTAGGCTAGGAGGATATTGGCTGCCACTCCAGAGGTCCCACTACTCCCTCCCGTGAGGGCTAACGATCTCACATCAGTTTCCAATCAACAGGACCTTATTGGGGATTTTAATCTGTCACCCTAAAATCTCCAATTCTACATCCAACAAAGTATATTTTTCTATTTATTTGCACTCAATTCCATGGATGAAATAATCTCCCACTAAAATAAATGTGATTCTCCTCATGTTGTAGAAATCATAGCCCTTTTGGAACATATGTTTCACAACACATTTTAACATTCCAATTGACTAAATCAAAAAGTAAATGAATATCGGAGTTTAAATTATCACAAATTATTGACATTTAAAACCATATAAAATAAAATTAGTTCTTCACAAAACCATATCTCAAAGTAAAGAGAAGGATAAAGAAGACTACTCAAAATTCATGAGAAGAATATGATAAAACACGGATTTCATATATAAAAATAAGTTTACAAAACAAAAGAGAAAAAAGACACAACTTATCTCACAATCATTCTCAAGAAAACTCCTAGAAATTCTCTCCATGTCTTTCTCTCTTTGCAAGCACTCTCAATTCTCTCTTAGAAGTGTAATGAAGAAGAAACCTCTCACCTTCCCTCTCCTTTTACAATCCTTGAAGAAAATCTCCAAGTCCTTGACTTTCTCTCTCTCTCTAACTCTCTGTCTTCACGCCACACACCACATGCCCAAAACTCCTCTCCTTTTCAAGCTCTAGGCTTCCTTATCTTTTATTAAAGGTTGCCTCCCTCCTGAAAGAATTCAAAATTCACTCCAAAATTATGTCCAAAAGCCAACTCTTTTGAATTTAAAAGACAAGTTCATTGATCCAAAAGACATGTCCCATCATAAAAGAACCTTCTAAAGTGTCTAGATGCATTGAAGTACTCCAAGGGGTGTTTAGAACAAGTGTTCATTTGAAAATTCACACAAAATTTGTCTCGAATTGCTTTAATCCATAAAAAATCATCCCTGAAACATCTGGCGCCAAATATGGAGCATAAAGCGCCAACTCTCTGTTAAGTGGCGCATTTGGTGCCAATATGGTGCATCATGCACCAGTTTTCTAAAGACCACGCAAATTTAGGTTTTGGCGCATCTGGCGCCAATCCGGCACATCTAGCGCCAATCTGGCGCAACATGCGCCAGAATTTGAAACTTTGTTGTTTTGGCTCCAAATTTTGTCCTTTTTGCTACTTTTGCTTCAAATGCCTAAAATTGATATACCTGCAACAAAAACATGAAAATACCATTCTTTAAAGTGCAATATTACCAAAACTAAGCATAAAAGATGCATTTAAAATAACATATTATTTTGGTGTATCAGTATCCTCCCAGCCTAACCACGGAGTTAAGAACCAAACTTTGGATTAGTCAATATTTTTTATACACTCGCAAGAGGGTAAAGAATAAAATTGCACCTATTTGACACACTAAAAAGTTTTTATATATAATTTTTAAATGATTTTAATTTCTTCACAATCCATATACTCATTGTAAAGGGGAAGGATTCTTTCTTAAATTTTAACTTTTTGTCACAAAAACTTAGATAAATTTACTTTTAAAAGTTTAGTATTTAGTTTAGTTAACTTTATTTTTCAACTGCATTTTAATTAGCATTTACTCTATTAGTTAATATTCATGTTTCACACTTTATTTTTTGTAGTTTAAAATTGTACTTTACATTATAATCTTAAGAATTTACTTGTAGGCATTTCCAACTTTCCTGTGAGAACAATATTTAGGACTCCATTAGACCCCTTTATTACTTGAGCGATACATATTCTTGCATTATTTATAAAGGGTATTTGGCAATTTAAAGATTTTTTAGAAAGATAAAACTATTTTAATTGAAGTTAATTTGTCATGATTAATTTGCATATTTGTTATTATATCTGTCCTGTGTATTTTTTAATATTGAAAATTTTTTACAAAATTAACACATTAAATCCACCTGTGTCACTGTCTATGTTTGAGGTTGGTTCCAGTTCGAGAGCAATACCATTGACCAAATTAAATTCAAACTCAATCTCAAACTGATTCAAACTTATTCAAATTCCCAAATCTTATTCAATTTCAATTTAAAACCAACTCTAATTTGATTCAAACATAATATCAAATCTAACTCAAATCCAAATTATTTCTAAAACTAATCCGTTAATTCAAGCTCTATATAGTTTCAACTATCAAATGTTTAGCTCAATCCTAAGGGTCAAAATCTTTGAAACTCAAGTGAAATAAAACTATCTCCAATCTTTTTTTATCAAAGTTTTTAAATCCTTTTAATCCATAAACATACATTAATGATTAAGAAAGATATAAGCCATACCTTTAATTGAGAGTTTTCTCAAGAGCAATTCTTGAGATGTAATTAAATATGAGGGAGGCCCTCATAGGGATACCATACTCCAAAATTAAGATAAATATTATCTTACACTGGTAAGGTGAGGAAGAATCCATATTATGTAAGTCCCAAAGTCTTTTCTTGTCAGAATGATTGGATCATTCAATGGTAAGATTTCTATCATTCAAGATAGTATATTATTCTTTGAATATCATATGTGATCATTTAAAGAGAAGTCTTTAAAGATCTATGGTAGCCTAAAATCAATAAAAAAATCCCACCATTAAAAGCAATTATCAATCTACAGAACTTACCTTACGGGTGTAAGATAAGGTTTAATTTAATTTTGGGGTCTCATTCCCTGCAAGGACAAGCCCTCAAGGCTAATTACATCATTAGAGTAATAAGCCCTAATGAAAACTCTCAATTAATATGATGAGTAAGATTATCAAAGATTACTTTCATAATTAGAGTGATTGAAAGTAGAGGGTCCAAATTGGAAGAAATCAATTCAAATAGATGAGTATTAAATTCTAATGATATAGTGTCATTGAAAGGCCTAAATAAAATATAAATTAAAATTTGAAGAGAAATTTGAATGGGTCTGATGAGTTTGAACTAATCAGGTGAGGTCAAAAGATTTATCAGAGTTGTTAGATTTGATTGACTAAAATGGTTTGAAACCCTAAGCTAAGGATAACTTCAGGCAAGAAAAGATTTTTGGATGAGGAAGGAAATCTTATACTCTATTAGCAATTCTATGGGCAGGCTAACCAAAATTATGAGAATAACATTGTCAATCAAGATGCTCATGGCTTTCAGTCATCTCAAAAAAGTTGCAATCCATCAACTATGACTGGCCTCATAACCAGGAATCCTTCTTGAGTACTATAGCATGAAGGATTTATAGTTTCAAAGCAGTCTGAAATACCTTCATCAGTAATTCTGGATTATTTCATTCTAAGGTATTCCCTCTAGTTTAAGGGGGTAGGTGATACACCTAAAATATATTGCTTTTATGTACACATTTATATACCTATTTTTTGAGATTTTGCACTTTAATGGAAGGTATTTGTGTTCTTTTCTTTCACGTACAATCAAGTGGATGAAAAATGATGAAAGGAGTGAAAAAAGATCAAATTTGGAGCAAAAATGAAGAAGGTGTGCAATTCAACTGAGGCACCTAAGCGCCCAAAACTGGCGTTTACGCACTAGTGAAGCAGAGAAGGTTGTGCCTATGCGCCCAGTACCTTGCGCTTAAGCACCAAAAGTAGTTACTTGATGATTCAATGAATTTTGTTGAATTTTTTAAGAGGTGTTTGAAGAAACCAGTGGTGAAAACATGGGAAATAGTTAATAGACACAAAAATTCATTCAATCGGCTTTTGAAAGGAGGCAAATTCTTGAAGATTCATTAAATATGGACACATTTTGAAGAGAAACTAAGGCATCTTTTGGAAAATTGTAAAAGAAGACTTTGATTGAAGAGGAAGAGAGCCATCATCCATCATTGCCAAACTCATTTCAGTCACCCACACGTCGTCGTCGTCGCCCATAGCCGCAACCACCACTTTTCTTTTTATTTTAAGTTGTAGTTTATATTGTAAGTGAATGAAGAGATTCAAAGGTACTTCAAGACTTTGGTGGAGAGGATTTGAGATAGTTTTTTATCTTTGTGACGACATTTGGTTTTAATTTAGACTTCTTGTTTGTTTGCATGATTTCTACTTTCAAACTTAAGTGTGTTTCTCTTTTCACCATAAATTATTAGTAGTTTTCTTTAACTTTTTTCATAAAATGATAAGTGATTAAGTATTAGATGGAAGTTGTGTGAAGTATTAGTCTTTAAATTTAGAAGAAGTTTTGAGGATTTTAATGTATGTGTAGTTCAAGTTCTACAGAACTAGTGCCCTACGATTCTGAATTAGAAAGAACTATTAAAAAAATTAAAAACTAAAAAATTACTGAAAAAAAATAAAAAATGTCAAGAATGGCAAATCAAAAAAATCAAAATACTGAAGTTAATCAAGAGTTTAGATTGTTAAGAGATTTGATGGATGGACTTCATTGTAGTATTCAAAAACCCACTGTAGTAGCTAATTCGATTAAACTTAAACCTGCTATTATCTAAATCATATCAATAATAAGTTTGGGGGAGCACCAATTGAAGATCCAAATTTACGTCTTGCTAATTTTCTAGAATTGTGTGCTGATCTCGATGTTTTATATAGATGTTAAATGTGATGTATGTGATTATATGCTTAATTTCCTTCATATTGATTCTTACTTTGCAACAAAGTCAAAAACTTGATCCTAAGCAAAAACTAGGTAAATTTTTCACTATGAAGCAAATAAGAATAAAGTTATAATTTTTAATTATTGGATACTACGCAAGTATATGTATCGTTATTGAGTAATATAAAACTTTTAGATTAAGCCCCGAATATCAAATCCACAAGGATAACTAGCAATATGCAACTTACAAAATAAGAGAAATTAGATAAAAAAATTTTACTTAGCAAAATATTCTTACTTAAACTCTAGATGCTATAATAGGAATGAAAATTTGATTCTTTTTATAAATTTTTTATAATTGAAAATAATGTAAGCAACTAATTAACTTAACTAAATACTTGCAAGATGAAAACGATATAAATAAAATATTTTTTTCCTTATCATGAACCAGTAACGAGTATAGAAACTTTATTATAGAAGTTTTCTAATTGTGTTGTGCCAAATAGGAGCAAAAATATTCTCTATCCTTACTAGATATGCTATAAAGAACATTTGCTAATCAAATAATTTTGAAGACCAGATTGGTAGGGAAGATACTAGCTCTCATTCTAGAGTTCCCTCTTCTCCCTCCACCAAGAGGCTAATATCTCATATTAAAACCTAAAACTATAAATCAAATTGAGGGCTTTAGCCTATCACTCTAAAGTCCTCTAATTCTACACCTTTCAAAGTTTATTTCCCTATTTATTTGCACTCAAACCCATGAACTACATTCTCATCCATGAAATCAAATGTGATTCCTACATTCTCATCCATAAAATCTTATATGTTCTCATGACAGGTATTAACATTTTAATTGGCCAAATCAAGAAGTAAATGAAGTATAATGTTTCAAATCATCACAACTTCTTCCAACATTAAATTTTATTACTTCACACAACTTCATTTTAACACTTAATCACTTATCATTTTAAGGAAAAAGTTAAAGAAAACTACTCAGAATCCATGGAGAAAACACAACCACACTTGAGTTTAAAAGTAGAAATCATGCACATAAACAAGAAGTGTAAATCAAAACCAAGTGTAGTCACAAAGATAAACACTTATCTCAAATCCTCTTCACCAAATGTCTTGAAGTTCCTTTAAATTCTCTTTCTTCACTGACAATAAAAACTAAAACTAAAAATAAAAAGAAAACATGGCCGCCCACAGCGGTGACGGCAGCAGTTACTTGGAATGGATGGATGATTGACTATTGGTTGGCCTGCTTTTTTGATGATCCAAGTCTTCTTTAATAAAAATCCAAGGGGTTTCTTGATGTCTCTTCAAAATGTGTCTCCATTCAACGAATCTTCTAGAAGTTTTCTCCTTTCAAAATCCAATTGAATGAATTTTTGTGTTCATGAATTATTTCCCAAGTTCTTACCAAGGGTTGCTTCAAACATCTCTTAAAAAATTTGTCCAAATTCAATGAATTATCAAATAACTACTTCTAACACTTAAGTACAACTCTCTCTATATAACTAGTGCGTAAGCGTGAGTCCTGGCGCTTAGGTGCCTCAGTTCATTTTTTTACCTCTATTTTTGCTCCAAATTTGATCCTTTTTCAATCCTTTTACTATTTTTCATCCATTTAATTTTACCTGAAAGAAAAAAAATACAAATACCTTTCATTCAAGCACAATATCTCAAAAAATAAGTATAAAAATGTGTACTTAAAGACTATATGTTTTAGGTGTATCAAAATCCCCCAAACTTAAAATTTTACTTGTCCTCAAGTAACATGTCAATATTTTAAAAACTAAATAAGTAGATTATGTATATGAGTTTCTTTAGGAGCTTTTAAAATTTTGATGAAGAAATATAGTAGTCCAATTTGGAAAAAATATTAGTAAATGAGACCAACTTAGAGTTTATAAATTTTTAATGAAAAGAAGTATGAAAATATGAGTTCCTATCTAGTTCAGAAATATTATAGATTTTCCAAATATAGAGTTTAGGCATTCTATCATCTCCACTTAAAAAATTTTATCAAGCATAATTTTACTTATTATATTATATTCTTAAGCTTAAGAGTTTCTCATGTCTTATATTTTAAAAAGATTAGATGTGGAACCAATTTTTAATTAGGCACTAATCCTCAAGCTTCTCCTCTCTTTTTCAACTCTTTTTTTTTCTCTTTTCCTTTTCCCTTTTTCTTTTTTTTTTCTTTTTTTTTTTCAAACAGCGATTACTATATTTGGATAAGCCTTTAATGATTTTGAATTCCACTCTTCCTTTCTTAAAGCAAAGAGTTGATATATTTATTTTACATAAAAACATAATAATAGTTTTTTAAAATTACTTTCAAAAAAAGAAATTTAAGTTTTGAAAATAAAAGTAATTCTTCTACACTTTGCAAAAAATGCAATTTCTCCTACTAAGATAATTACACAATATTTATCATTTCCACACTAAAAAAAATTTGAACTTTAAGTTCTTCTTCATTACTATAAATTTTAACTAAATTCTCTTACTCATTTCTACACTCAAAATCTTACTTCCCTAATATAACTTCATATACATCATCATTTCTCTTCAAATCAAAATCAAATTTATTTGAAATACATTTGAAAACAAATAAATTTTAAGTTTTTAGAAAAGTGTTCATCCCCTCCCCCAAACTTAAATTTTTAATAGAATAAAACAGTTTAGCATCATATATAAATAGGAAAGAATGAAAACTAAATATAACTTGCTAACATAAATTTTTACATCCTAATATACAAGAACAAAAATTAAAAATAGGAGTAAAAAATAAATTGATCAAATTTTAATTTACTTAACATATAGAGATTCATTAGACTTATACATAGTGGAGGATATCATAAAAGCAAACAAACATACTAACGAACATTCACAACTGCAACATAAGGAAAATATCTGGTAGTAATATCAAAATTTAAAGCATTAAGTTTTTAAGAGACAATTAGCAATATTCTAAACCTTCCTAAGATTAGAATTAAGTTCAATACAAACTAACTAAATAAACTAAGCAACACAATTAACACAGTTACTACCAAAAAACAAAAATACATCACAACAGTGTCTAATAAAATAAAATGCAAACAAAACTAACAGTCTCAACAAATACAACTCAAAATACAACAAAAACACAGTATAACTGCATCACAAACTGTTCACAACATTACATAAGAAAATAACTAAATTACCAAAGAAAAAGATGTTGAGATTTTCATACCTATTTTATATTAATATTGATGATATTGCATTTTACAGAAGGGTATTTTTTATGTTTTGTTGCAGGTATGTTGAATTATGGTATTGGAGCAAAAAGATGCAAAAAGAAGCGAATTTGGAGCAAAAAGAACCAAAATATGAAGATTTCAACTAGGGCGCCGACGACGAACCCAACGGCGCCGACGACGGGTTTTTCCCGAGAGTCCAGAATCAAATATTCTGGAAGGCCGCCGATGGCGAGAACAGCGGTTCTCTCAACAAGTGCATTGACTTTGGATGATTTTTGAAGGGACGCTTAGGCAACTCTTGGAAAACTCTTCTACAACTTTAAAGAAACATTGGGAGGCCAAAAAAGAAGAGCCCCGTGGTGGTGTTCGCTGATTTTTTGTTGTTTGTAGAGTGTAGAGAGTTTAATTTAAGGTTATTATTGTGAGAAAGTATTCGAGAGATTGTAAGAGTGGAGGGAAAGTGAAAGATTTCTTCCTCCATGCCGCTTCGAAGAAGAATTCTGTGTGTTGTAAAGAAGAAAGAGATTCAGAGGAACTTCAAGGAGTTTGCTTGGGGAGGAATTAGAGATAAGTGGTATTTACTTATTGAAGTTTGTATGACTTTGCTTTTATATATAAATTCCAAGTTTTTTTACTTATTGTAGTTTGTATGACTTTGCTTTTATATATGAAATCTAAGTTTTGTCGTATCTTCTCCATGAGTTCTGAGTAGTTTTCTCTGTCTTTCTCCTTATCTTGAGATTTTGTGAAATGGTGATTTGAATTGGTTGAGCCATGAGAATGTTACAGAAATTGTGATGATCTTTTCACTTCGATCTTAATTTACTTTCAATTTGGCCAATTTATTTTAAAATATGTTGAGTTTTATAACTAAAGTGAAGATTACATCCAAGATTTAGGGAGGTCAAAGTTCTTAATGGTTGGGTGCAAATTAATAAGGAAATAAAATTATCGGGTGTAGAATTGGAGATTTTAGAGTGACAGACTAAAATCCTCAATTCGGTCCTATCGTTTGGGTGCTGAAGTGTAGATATTAGCCCTCAGGTGAGGGGAACGTGAGAGCTCCGAAGTGAGAGCCGGTATCCTCCCAGCCTAGCCGCAGATTCAGTAACCAAGCATAGAATTAGTCAAAATTCTTTATGCCTGGACTAAAGGGTAAAGAATAGGTATGCTCCTATTTGGCACAATACAATTTGAACTGATTCACTTTATTCGCCTAGCTGCAGAATCAGTAACCAAGCATAGGATTGTTCAATGTTTGTTATGCCTGGACCGATGCAGATTCAGTAAACAAGCGTAGGATTAATCAATGTTCTTTATGCCTGGACCAAAGGGTAACACGCAGATTCAGTAAACAAGTGTAGGATTAGTCAATGTTTTTTATGCCTGGACCAAAGGGTAAAGAATAGTCAGTAAACAAGCGTAGGATTAGTCAATGTTCTTTATGTCAGGACCAAAGGGTAAAGAATAGGTGCCTATTTGGCACAATATAATTTGAACCAATTCACTTTATCCATTCACTATAATTTCTTGACAGGGAGAAACTATTGGCACAATATAAATTGAACTAATTCATTTTATCCATTCACTATAATTTCTTGACAATAATATAAATTGAACTAATTCATTTTATCCATTCACTATAATTTCTTGACAAAGAGAAGGATGCTTTCTTATATATCATTTGGCACAATATAATTTGAACTGATTCACTTTATCCATTCACTATAATTTCTTGACAAGGTGTAGGATTAGTCAATGTTCTTTATGCTTGGACCAAAGGGTAAAGAATATTTAGCCGCAGAATCAGTAACCAAGCATAGGATTAGTCAATGTTCTTTATGCCTGGACCAAATACAATCCAATTTGAACTAATTCACTTTATCCATTCACTTTAATTTCTTGACAAGGAGAAGGGATGTTTTTATATATTGAACTTCACATTAGAAACTTTATTAGTAGAATTAGTTATTTAAGAGTTATTAAAACCAAATATTTATTTCAGTTGTCTATTAGTGACAGATAAGCAATTTGAACTATATTATTGTGATTAAATATTGATTTTCTAAATCTTAGTTCGTAGCCTCTAATATTACTCCCTATGGGATCGATATCTAGGACTCCGTTAGAGCCCTGTATATTACTTGAGAGATACATATACTTGCGTTGATAAGTGTGACTTTGCAATTATTGAATATTTTATACATATTTTTATCAAATTTATAACTGCTATCAAGTTTTTGACGTCGTTGCCGTGAAATTAAATCCTCTAGCAACAATATCAAATTCTTGTATTTTTAAGCATATATAAAGTCGTTGTCAAGTTTTTGGCGTCGTTGTCGGGGAGTAAACAAAAATCATAATTAGAGTAATAGACAAATTAGGACTATTAGAAAACTTTTACTTGAAATTTTCATATCTAGTTAACTTTTTTTTTGTGTACTGATTTCAATTGTATGCGTAAATTTGAATCTGAAAATCTTATACCCTATGATTCAGAATTAGAACGCACTGTTAGAAGTATTATAAAACTAAGAAAAGAACCTAGAAATCCTGTCACAATGGAAAACAATATGAACAATCAAGGAATAGAAAATGAACATCAACCTAGACCTCTACAAGATTATGTGAATCCTACAGCAGATGAAATTCACTTATCTATCCAAAATTGTGTAAGCTGCTATGAGCTTAAACCTGCTATTATCCAAATGGTACAAAACAATCAATTCGGAGGTACACCAAATGCAGATCCTAATTTACACCTCGCTAGTTATTTAGAATTTTGTGCTACCTTTAAATATGACAGAGTTTTGAACGATGTTGTTAGACTTAGACTTTTTCCTTTTTCACTTAGGGATAAGGTTAAGATGTGGTTAAATTTGTTAGCACCTGGATCTATTAGAACTTGGGGAGAACTTTCACAGAAATTTCTATCCAAATATTTTCCTCCATCCAAACCGCTAAACTTAAAAATGGCATAACATCATTTTTTTAGATTGATCGAGAGTCGATATATGAAGCTTGGGAGAGATTTAAAGATCTTCTAGGAAGTGCCCTCATCATTCATTACCAGATTGGTTGATAATTCAAAATTTTTATAATGGATTAGCGGGATCTCTTAGATTGATTATAAATGTTGCCGTTGGTGGTTCTTTAATGTCAAAATCTTTTGATGAGGCTTATTCTTTAATAGAAGAGATGGCTACCAACAATTTTCAATGGCTCTCTGAAAGGTTAAATCCTAAAAGAGTAGCTAGTATCCACGATTTTGATGCAATATCTATGTTAGCTTCGTAGATTGTTGCAATATCAAAGAAATTAGATGTTATGGAATGATTCATATGAGACCTTAAATGCTATTATAGACCCAACAACCCATATTCGAACTATTATAACCTAGTTCTCCAACACGTCCTATGATGGAAGAGAATTCATCTGGGCAATTTGTGGATGTTCAACCTTCACTTATTCTTCAACACCTCCTATGATGGAAGAAAATTCATCTGGGCAATTTGTGGATGTTCAATCTTCATATGAAACCTTAAATGCTATTAATAATAATACCCAACAATCCTTATTCAAACTATTATAACCCAGGTTGGAAGAATCATCCTAATTTTAATTAGAGTAACAATTTTTTTACAAATCAACAATGGGCGAACAACCCAGTGAACCCATTAGGAAATTCATCCAACCAAGGAAATGTTAATTATATACCTTCTTATCCTCTAGGATTTAACAGTAACACTCAATTTAAGGAAAAGAAGTTGTCTATGGAAGAGATGATACTAAACATGGGTCAACAATTGCAGAATCAAGGAAATCAATTACAAATTCAAGAAAACCAGTTACAAAATCAAGGAACTGCTATCAAGAATATTGAAAACCATTTGGGGCATATCGTTACTGCACTTAGTAACCAAATATTGGGAACTTTTCCTAGTACTGTGGAACCAGATCCTAAAGATCAAGGAAAAGAACAGATAAAAGCGATACAATTACAAAGTGGAAAAGAATTGAAAATGAGACCAAGGAAAAGAACAAATCAAAGCGATACAATTACGAAGTGGAAAAGAATTGGAAATAAGAAGACCAAGGAAAATAACAAATTAAAGCGATAATTACGAAGTGGAAAAGAATTGGAAACAAGGTGCAGAAAGAAACGGAAACTGAAAAAGAGAAAGTGGATACAGAAAAAGAAAAGGATCATGAATGCCCAAATTTAGAATATCCACTTACACCAATGAAAATTACTTTGGAGAACCTCCACCACCATTTTCTCAAAGATTGAAGCAACACGGAAAGGATAAAAAATTTTCCAAGTTTTAAGAAATTTTTAAGAAATTAACGGTAAACATTTCCTTTGAAGAAGCTTTAGAGCAAATGCCCAATTATGTGAATTTTATGAAAGATATTTTGAACAAGAAAAGGAAGTTCTTTGATAATGAGACTATTGCACTTAGCAAAGAGTGTAGANAAGATAAAGAAATGCCTATAATTTTAGGGAGACCTTTTTTAGCTAATGGAAAAGCTATGATAGATGTTCAAAAGGGAGAATTAACTATGAGAATTAACGATCAAGAAGTGACTTTTAACATTGTGAAATCTATGAAATACCTTGCTTTTGAGAGAGATAATGAACGTTTTTGCATGGAAATTAGTGAACATCTATTGAACGAGCATTTTAAGGAACATTTTGAAGAGAAAGAACATTTTGAAAACAAATATGAAGTTATTTTGGACAAAATAGAAAATGAAGAATTAAATTATGTTCAGGAAAGATTTGAGATGTTGGATATTACAGGAAATGCTCATAAGAATCTAGTTCCGTCAATTATAAAACCACCTGAACTTGAGTTGAAAATATTGCCTAACCACTTGAAGTATGTGTTTCTGGGAAACTCATCTACCTTAATTGTTATTACTTCAGAGTTAAATGATTTGCAAGAGCAAAGACTTTTGGATACATTAAAAAGATATAAGAAAACTTTTGGTTGGACCTTAGCTGATATTAAAAGAATCGGTCCTTCGATCTGTATGCACATAATTATATTGGATGAATAATATAAACCAAGAGTTGATCCACAAAGGAGATTAAACCCAATGATGAAAGAAGTAGACAAGAAAGAAATTTTGAAATGGTTGGGCACTGGAATTATATATCTTATTTCAGACAGTACTTGGGTAAGTCCAATTCATTGTGCTCCTAAGAAAGGAGGAGTGACTGTTGAGCAAAAGAGAATAATGAATTAATACCTATCAGACAAGTTACGGGGTGGAGTATTTGCATTGATTATAGAAAATTATACACTGCCACTAAGAAAGATCACTTCCCTTTACCATTTTTAGACCAAATAGTGGATAGACTTGCTAGGCACAAATATTTTTGTTTTTAGATGGATATACGGGCTACCATCAAATTCCTATTGCTCCTGAGGATCAAGAAAAGACAACATTTACTAATCGTTTTGGAACTTTTTCTTTTCGAATAATGTCTTTCGGATTATGAAATGCACTTGCAACATTCCAGAGATGTATGATGTTTGTATTTAGTAAGTTAATTGATGATGGATTAGAAGTGTTTATGGATGAATTCTCTATATTTAGAACATCATTTGACGCATGCTTAAATTATCTTAAAAAATTTTTGGAGTTATGCTCAAAAACTAATTTAGTTCTAAATTGGGAGAAATGTCAATTTATGGTTGCAGGAGGAATTGTGTTAGGGCATAAAATTTTGAAAAATAGTATGTAAGCAGACCCTGCAAAAATTCAAGTTTTATCTAAATTAACACCTCCTACTAATGTAAGAGGGGTTAGAAGTTTTTTTGGACATGTTGGTTTTTACAGGTGTTATATTAAAGATTTTTCAAAAATTACTAAACCTCTATGCCAACTTTAAGAAAAAGACAAGAAATTTGAATATATTGAAAACTGTTTATATGTCTTTGAGTTATTAAAAGAAAAGCTAATCACAACCCCCATTATAGTTTCACCTAACTGGGAAAAACCATTCGAACTGATCTGTGATGCTAGTGATTATGCTATTGGAGTTGTTCTTGGACAAAGGTATGAAAATATTTTTAAAGTTATATACTACGCTAGTAAAACTCTTAATGATGCTCAAATTAACTATACTATTATTGAAAAAGAGTTATTGGCTATTGTATATGCTTTTGATAAATTTAGATCTTATTTAATTGGGATTAAATGTGTTGTGCACACTGATCACTCTGCTATTAAATATCTGATGCAAAAGAAGGATGCCAAACTAAGGTTAATTAGATGGATACTTTTGATGCAAGAATTTGATTTTGTGGTTATTGATAGAAAGGGAACTGATAATCAAATTGCTGATCATTTGTCAAGATTAGGATATCATAAATTATATGACACCGATAATGAAATTACAGACAGCTTCCCTGATGAATAACTTTATAATATTAATGAGTGGAAAATACCATGGTATGCTGATATTGTTAATTATATTATAAATGATATTTTGCCACCTATGCTGACATTGCAACAGCAAAGAAAATTCATTCATGATGCAAAAACATAATTTTTGGGATGAACCTAATTTATATAAACAATGTAAGGATCTTATTATGAGAAGATGTGTACCTTTTGAAAAAACTGAACTAATCGTTCAGAAATGTCATGATTTTGAATTTGGAGGACATTTTGGGATTGATAAAACTGCTTATAAAATTTTACAAGCTAGATTTTATTGGCCTACTCTCTTTAGAGATGTTTACAGATACATAAAAACTTGTGATTGATGCCAACAAGTAGGAAATATATCTAGAAAAAATGAAATGCATCTAAATTTCATGTTAGAAGTTGAGATCTTTGATGTTTGGGGATTAGATTTCATGGGACCATTTATTCCTTCATCTAGGAACTTATAAATATTAATTATGGTAGACTACATTTCAAAGTGGATTGAAGCACAAGTTTTACCTTGTTGTGACACTAAAAGTGTTTCAAGATTTTTAATAAAAAATATTTTTACTAAATAAGGAATGCCGAGAGGTCACTGACGGAGGATCCCATTTTAGGAATAAATATATTCAGAGATTGGCAGAAAAGTTTAATTTTACTGACGGAGGATCCCATTTTAGGAATAAATACATTCAGAGATTGGCAGAAAAATTTAATATTTTTCATAAAATCTCTATTACTTATCATCCTCAAAGCAATGGGTTAGCTGAAGTTTCTAATAGAGAGATTACACAAATACTTAAGAAGACTGTAAACACTAGTAGAGTAGATTGGTCCACTAGACGATACCGCATTATGGGCTTATAACGTTATAAAACTCCTATTGGAATGACTCCTTACAGACTAATTTTTGGAAAGACTTGTCACTTACGCTCCTATTGGAATGACTCCTTACAAACTAATTTTTGGAAAGACTTGTCACTTACCAGTAGAACTTGTAAACCCTAGTAGAATAGATTGGTTCACTAGATTGGATACCGCATTATGGGCTTACAGGACTACTTATAAAACTCAATTGGAATGACTCCTTACAGGCTGATTTTTGGAAAGACTTGTCACTTACCAGTAGAATTGAAGTATAAAGCATATTGAGCGATTAAAGAATTCAATTATAATTTGAAAGATGTTGGTGAGAAGCGATTGTTACAAGTGAATGAATTGGAATAGTTAAGAAATGAATCTTATGATAACGATAGAATTTATAAGGAGAAACTAAAACTATGGCATGATCAGAAGATTAACCAGAACAAATTTGAACCAGGACAAGAAGTTTTACTTTACAATACAAGGCTGAAGTTATTCCCTGGGAAATTAAAGTCTCGTTGGTTAGGACCCTTTACTGTAACTCACGCTTATACTTACGGAGCCGTTGAAATTGAAGATCAAAAGACTGGGAATAGATTTAAAGTAAATAGACATAGATTAAAGCCGTATTTTGAGGGTAAAAGACCAAATTTTAAAGAGATTTTAATGGTCAATCAACTTGAGTAATACCTGAATAGGTCGGGCTGACGACGTTAAACTAAGCACTTTATGGGAGGCAACCCATAGTTATCTTTCTTTTTATTTCGATTATAGTGTATTTATTTGAAATTATTATTAGTTTGTGGTAATATTAAACTCTACTACTTATATTTACCCTTGAATCATCATAAAAATTGGATCCATAAGAGAAAATTGGAACGCATTTGGATCAGAGAGAAACTGTGAAATTTTTGCCTTGGGTGCCGACGGCGGGTTTTTCCTGAGAGTTTAGGCAACTAATTCTAAAGGCTCACCGACGGCGCCATTGATGTCGCCGACGGCGAGAACGGCGGGATGACGGTTTCTTTAGTCTGAAATGACTGTTTTTGGCGGTTTTAGGCGGGAGTCACTCCATATAAACTTTCAAATTTGGTTCTTAAGCAAAAACAAATTAAAACTCCACCAAATTCATCCCTATGGCGTCCAATTTCACTGAAAACCTTAGATTTTGAGTGTTTAACAAAAGAAAGTTCATTAGTTCCAAGGAGCAGNGAATAGGTCGGGCTGACGACGTTAAACTAAGCACTTTATGGGAGGCAACCCATAGTTATCTTTCTTTTTATTTCGATTATAGTGTATTTATTTGAAATTATTATTAGTTTGTGGTAATATTAAACTCTACTACTTATATTTACCCTTGAATCATCATAAAAATTGGATCCATAAGAGAAAATTGGAACGCATTTGGATCAGAGAGAAACTGTGAAATTTTTGCCTTGGGTGCCGACGGCGGGTTTTTCCTGAGAGTTTAGGCAACTAATTCTAAAGGCTCACCGACGGCGCCATTGATGTCGCCGACGGCGAGAACGGCGGGATGACGGTTTCTTTAGTCTGAAATGACTGTTTTTGGCGGTTTTAGGCGGGAGTCACTCCATATAAACTTTCAAATTTGGTTCTTAAGCAAAAACAAATTAAAACTCCACCAAATTCATCCCTATGGCGTCCAATTTCACTGAAAACCTTAGATTTTGAGTGTTTAACAAAAGAAAGTTCATTAGTTCCAAGGAGCAGCGAATCTTCAACAAAGTGCTGATAAAGAGGAGATTAATCAAAGAAAGAGGATTCGTGAATCAAGGATTGAACAATTCTTCGACAGCAATTGAAGAGATGATTGTGCGACGATGATGGGAAGTGTTGTGCTACACTACAGTCGTCGTAGTTGTTCCTGTGGTGAAGGAGTTTTATGTCAATTTGCATGGAATCAACTAGGGAGTCGTCTATGTGCAAGGTAGATGGATAACTTTTACTCCTGCACGGATTAATGAGTTATCTATGATCGATAATGTTCCTATCTGCCATTATTCCAACTTCATCCTAATAAGAAACCTAATGAATGAGATCTACCAATATTTGACGAACGAGACTGAAGACTGGGAAATGAGAGAAAATGGGTATGTTAGTTTTTCTGTGACACTTCTAAACCCCGTTTCTAAACACTGGCACTTCTTCATTTTTGCAAAACTATTATCGATGATGAGGATCAGTAAAGTTACTAAGGAAACTGTTATTCTGAATTACTGCATCCAAATGGGACTGTCGATTGATATTGGCTCGATAATTGTGAAGTCTGTTTTGGGCTTGATCATTCATGGATCAACTTATGGGCTTGGACATCCTTCAACAATTTTTTTACTTTGCAGTCAGTTCCAAGTATCTTATGAGAATTGGGAAAAGGTACTTCTATCTTGGAAGCCTTTGGACCCAACCGAGAGGTTTCCAGCCAATGAAGATGAGAATGATGTGACTATTATTGTGGATCAATCGTCTTAGAATTCACTTCCTATTCAACCTTTAGTTTTGGACAAGACCTTAGTGATCCTGCACAGAATCAAGAAACTGGAGAAAGAGGTACAAAATTTTATGAATGCAATTAACAATATCTCTGTTTTTTTCAATCATCTAAACTGGAGGATGAAAGAGCATTTTGATCACTCTGGAAATATCAAAGGAAGTTTGATACGATTGATGAGAAAGATGGGATTGATAGAAGAGGACTCTACTGAATAATTCCCATTCTGACCCTTCTATAACCTCTTCGTTCAGGTTCAATCAATGGGTGATATCAGAGGAGAAACAAGCACATAATTAGAACAGTAGTAGATTTACTTTGCCACCTGTATGTCTAAGTGTGTGATTTGATTTGAACTTATGTGCTTAGGTCACTTTCTAATTTTGCTTTTATATCTCAGTATAGTTGAGATTGAGCATATGATGTTTGTTCTCAGTGTTTAGAGTGTTGTGGCTTGGATTGCGACGCTGAATTAATGTATTGAGGTTGAGAAAATACCAAACTTATGTGTGTCGTGTAACGTGTATTGTAACGCTTGGAATTTATATATAATTGTGATGTTTTGTGTAGTGAATGTTTATTTGTGTTAATACATCATTTAATCACTTAAAATTTATGTCTAGAATGATTGAACGGATGTCATCAAGGCTTGAAATTGGTCAAAATTGCAAAAATCTGGAAATTAAACCAATTTTGAAAATCTCGCCGACGGCGCCATCGATGCCACCGACGACGGATTTTCCTGAGAATTAGGCTATTAAATTCAATAGAGCTCGCTTACAGTGCTGAAGACCCCGCCGACAGCGAGATCCCAAAAAAGTACTTTTAACCGCGATTTTGACCAATCAACCGCCACTATTCATCATCCTTTTCCTCTTAAAAAATGAAAATTTTGATCTATGGCTTGAAGATCTTGGATTTGGGGCGATTTCAAAGCATTTACCCACTGGGTTTTATCATCTCTCGGTAAGAGCTTCACTCCAACTTAAAAATATTTGATTTTCACCTTGAATTTCTTTCACATTGAGAAGATCCAAAAAAATTAAGAATGTGGAGAAAATATTTGGAAGAAATTCATGGAATTTAGTTTTGAACTCTTAAAGTCACTCTTGGAAGCCATTATTTGAGTATTTGAAGTGTATTTTGGAATTTTTTATAATTTTGATTTGATTGACATGGTTTCGCGACAAAAGAGGTGACTTGAGTTTGATGAGTCTTGCTTCATCAATGCAAAGGCTCAGTTGAGATTTACTTCAGTATTTGAAGGGAAGAAATGTATACAAGACCGTGTTATTGGGAGTCTGTGAGGAGAAGTTGAACGAGTTATTACCAAACGGAGGTGGGAAAACTTCTTTTATACCACCAATAAGGTTGTTGTGAATATAGTGAAAGAATTTTATGCCAATGCGTTCTATTCTGAGGACGGAACCGTTGGAGTAAGGGGTTTTTCTGTTGAGTTTAGTGCTGCCCGCATTAACTCATTTTATGAAGTCCCAGACTCCTATAGCTGCAATTATGAAACCTTCAGTACAATGGAAGGCCCACTGAACAATGTCATCAACTTTCTCACTGATGGGAAAGGGACATGGAAGATAAAGCAACAAGAAAGGGAAAATTTTTCTGCTTCCATGTTGAATGCCACATCTAAAGAGTGGAACTATTTTATTTCCTCTCCTCCGTTACCTACCTATCACCATGTTTTCGTTCATTTTTCTCTTTTTTATTTTAGGAGTCGCTAGCTTGCCAATTGTCATATACTTCCCCCATTCAAATAAATCTCACTCCCAAATCATATAAATGATTCGAAGAGGAGAGGAACCAAATAATAATGACATACGCCGAACCATATAAATGATTTGAAGAGGAGAGGAACCGAATAAGAAGTGACATACGACAAAGTGACAAACAAGAGAAAAAGTAAAACGTGGAGAGTCTACGTACGATAAACCTCGCAAAGATAGGTCAAGAATGTCCGCCCAAAGAAGATCAAGTGAAGTCACCCTAAACCAATATCAGCGAAAGAAGTATCTTTGTAGACTACCCATAACCAGAGAGGCAGGTGTATGTACCTGTTCTGAGGTCAAGAGCACTCTGACAGGAACCGTGTTCCATACTGGTTAATTACATCTTGGGGGATACCCAAGAATACTCTCGATAAAAGGAGTTTCGCTTCGTACATCTTGAGGGATTACCAAGAATACTCTCGATAAAAGGAGTTTCGCTTCATATTATCATAAATCTGGGGTATAGGCAATCAAAGGAAGGTTATTCCGTGTGGGAAAAGTCCCGATACTTCAAAGGTCACGCTAAGCAATCGCGCTGAGAGTGAGTCTCTCGCACTCTGAAATGGGTAGCGGCTCATCGGCACATGGGGCCCACGGAATAACTTAAATCATCTTGATTGGGATATCCCAATACGTCAAAGCACGTCCAGGCCAAAGGGCAGAGGACAAATCGTCGTATCCTAAATGGGCGACAGCTCATCGACATCGAGCCGTCAAGGTGATATCAACGAGGTCAAGGAGCGACAGGTTTCAAAGGGCTCAACAAAAAAGGAATGGTAGTGTGATCCTAAAAGGTAGAGGTAACTGGGTTGGGGTACCACGGACCCGTCATACACAGCTACTAGGACCCTAAGTCTACCTGGTTGTGAAGGTAGTCGGCCCAACACAACCTGAGATCCCCAGTTAACAATCCGTGAATTGCATCATCTATGGGAACCTCGGTAGCCCTAAGGTAAAAGGAAGGAAACTCTATCCTATGACTACAAGCTGAAGCTCCAAGAGGTGTGACTTATACTTGCCGAAGTGGAAAGGATGCCTTCAAAAATAAGAGAAAGCGGAGGTTCAACTACAAAGTTATAAATACTCCAACAAAAGGACTTATACCCCGTCTAGGTCGGGGAGCCTTCTAACATCCTAGACGCACTAAACAACCACCTATAAAAGGTTATGTTGGGCCAGTCAGGTTAGAGAAGCACGGGGACTTCTCCTCGGGACATGCAAATATGAATACAGTTATCTATAGCGGTCCTAAATATTGTGGAAGCCCTATTAATATATGCTGGAAAGTAAAAGTTACAATTTTTAGATTCAGAATATTTTAATCCTAAATGTTAATTATCTTGAATATTTTATTTAGGATTTTATAGAAATTTAAGAATTTAAATCCTAAAGAGCCTATGCTACATCGTGAAATCCCAGATAAAACACATAAAGAAACAAAGAAAACACATGCAAGTGCAGACATGCAACATGATGCAAAAAGCAAAGCAAGTCAAACCAAAATAATAAATAGGTCGGTGCAGCTAGGTCGGCAACAAACCTCAGAAAAAAAAAGACGGTCGGACTCCGCATATACATGCCCGGTCATAATTCTATACATCAATGTGAAATGCAGAATTAAGATATGGGGCATGAGCATCTGCTCCTGGTCCCCTTCACGTGGTTCCCGTGCTAACGTCTTAGAACCTGTGCCCGTATCTTATTTTTGCTACAGGACTCTCGTAGACTCTAGAAATATATAGAGAAAATAAAAAGACTCAATCCTGCATGAAAACAAGTGTCAGCGAAAAAACTCACATGCACATAACGTATCATGAGCCATGCCATAAAAGTGGGGGGAGCTAATAGCACCTGCAAGCAAAAAGGTAAGAAATAATTACTTGCTCCCCCCATAGCAGTACTTGTGTGTGTATAGTAATAGGCATGGCTCCCTGCATAAGAACGCCCTAACACACTATCATATATATGCAACATACAATCACATCACAAGCATAATGCATAAGAAAGATACCTGGCTAGGGCAACCAATCCAACATAGAATAATAGCTAGGTATCAAAGAGACTACCTAGCACCCTAAATCCTAGCCTAGCACACCTTCTACCGAGAAAGTGCGTCGACCTAGTATCTAAGTGCGGGATAGGCTTGTGTATCGTATAACTTTTACGGGGTCATCATATCGGCCCCATCCTAAAGATTTGAAGGATCTAAAGGGTGTCACAAAGAGGGGTGACATGAGTTAGATCTATTAGATCTTTAGCACAGTCATACTCGTGTCAATCCCGATGACTTAACGTGCATTGCTCACTGGGATCAACTCAGCAAGCAATGCTCATTAAGGCATCGCGACCAACATAGGGTCACTCTCCTAATGACCTGGCTCGCTATCCATGCAAACATGAAAATTCAAATGCTAATGCAGGAAAATCAAACATATAAGTAGTGATAAAGAGTACGCCATAAAGGTATTGACTCGTAAGAATGGGCATGTCGTAGTGGCAGGGGCCCAAAAAGAGGGTATGCCGGTAAGGCAGTAACCCAAAGGTAGGCATGTCGTAGCGGCAGGGGCCCAAAAAGAGGGTATACCGGTAAGGCGGTGACCCGGAGGGAGGCATGCCATAGCGGCAGAGGCCCGAAAAGAGGGTATACTGGTAAGGCAGTGACCAGAAGGAATGCAACTCAAGTAGATGATATTGATTATGCTGACAAGCATGTACATGTACATGCACAATATGAAAAGGAGCAAGTGGTCGGTTGATCGGGATGGAGTATCCGGTCAAACCAAAGTGTTGTGCCAACCGGGCCAGGTTAGCCGGCTGAAACATAAGTGAAATGACTGGTTCAGAATATCCGACCGAGGCATAAGTGGTGTCGACCGGTCCAGGACGACCGATTGAGGTATAAGTGGTGCCGGTGCAAGTGCAAGATGCAAGGTGCAAATGCAAGTGCAACGTGTAAATGCAAGGTGCGAGGTGCAAATGCAAATGCGATATATGACATACAATATGTAACATACAAGACATGCACATGCAAACAATGAGGTGCAAATGATCACATATGATAGTGAGTCACACTTGTACTAACGACCTCACCTAGGAAACCTAAGGTTTAGACCCTTGGATATGCGGCATTTCCTCCTCCAGCTTTGGTGTGGGAATGTGGGGAGTTTTCTCCCCAGATCTCCGAGGGGAAAAACTTTCCACGACATCACAAAATGGGTTAGCTACAAAACATTTTCCATTTCGTGAACTCCTCCAAACTTTGCAAAGCGAGAAAGCTACAAAGCTTCTCTCGCTTTATCAAGTCCGACCTCCCAACTTCTCAAAGTAAAGATGGGGAACCCAAAACAAGGGGAGTGAGGGACTCCGACCCATTGGGACTTGTGCTAAGGCTTCCAACAAAAGGGAGACACTCGGCTCTAAGGGGGGTGTTTGGTTTCACACAGGAAGTCCTAACCTAACAGCTCGCTCTAGAAAATCGACGATCAATCACATAGGTACGTTGACGCGCCGACCCATGCCGACGCACACACCCCGTGTGGTTGATCGAACCCACACACCTAGACACCACTAAACCTAGGGTTAGTTAGGAGTTTAGGGGATCTCACCACTGTGAAGGTTGCAGGTGCGTTCTCTTTACTTGCTCTAAACTATCGAAGTCCAGTCCGTGCTCCAGTGTATCCCACAATGAATCATGCAACGAGGAGAATAAGAGATAGGAATCAGTGAGGTATGCAAACGACCAAAAAATAAATAATTTAGCATATAAAAGTATGCGACACCAAAAAAGGGTGCCTTCGCGAGAGAGAATCGTTCGACTATGGTGAAGGAGGGGAACCCACAAGGTAAAAGATGCACGCACCTCCTCTAACAGTGGCAACGCTCGTTGTTCGGTGAGGTGATGGATGCTAATTTATCAACGGTAAATGCTGAAAGCGGAGGAAGCGCAGGAGAAATCCCCAAAAAAATTGATCTTTCTTTGTTGTTTTACTCCGGCGAAAACACAACACCGGTAAGGTGAAAGTCGGCGGGGTGAATGAAATCCGGCGAGGTTGGCGGGTTGTCTATGAAAAAGAAGAAAAAGAAGAGGAAAAAGAAAGAGAAGAAAAAGAAGAAAAAGAGGCAAAAAAGAAGAAGAGGAAGAAGAAGAAGAAAAATTAGGAGAAGAAGAAATAGAGGAAGAAGAAGAAGAAGAAGAAAAGTTAGGAGAAGAATAAGAAGAAGAAGAAACGGAAAAAAAGAAGAAATGTAAGAAAAAGAAGAAAAAGGAAGAAGAAGAAGATAGACAGCGGAGCGGAGCCGGCGGTGAGCGGCGCCGACAACGGAGGAGAGGGATCCGGGGTAGTTCTTCGCGAATCAATCAAGATGGGAACCTTTTTGCGAAGTAGGTCATAGCGGAGAGGGAGAGATGCTTAAGTTTTAAAAGGATAATATATATTTTATTATAATAATAATATTATTATTATTATTATTATTATTATCTCTCCACATCTTTTTTGCCGAACACGTTATCGTAGCGAAATGAACTTCTCCCCTAGGTAAAATTGACGTTCCGAACGCACTGGTGTGACCTGTTTCGTCTTTCGGGGTCTTTCCACCATTTCAGCAAATAAGTCCAAAATAAAAATTTGTGCATTTTTAGCTCGTACTCAAAGCGTTAACGACATGGACGCCCTCCTTAAGTGATATTGACACCCCAGACACATGACATCAAAAAAAAAAGATGCCAACACACCATAGTGAGGTAATAAGAGATAGAGCTATTCTGAATTTCTGTATTCAAAATAATTGAACTATAAATGTGGGGAGAATTATTTATAAGAATATATTGACCACGGAAAAGAGTGAACCAAGTGGAGGTCTGGGACATCATGGCCTCATTTATGCACTTTGCCAACTTTCTGGAGTTGAAGCTGGAGATGATGAAGAATGGGTTTACCCTATGAAACCCATTAGTAAAGATAATTTGAAGACATATGAATCCCATGAAAAATGGAGATCTGGGAGTAAGAGTCAAGAACCTTCTATTAATAGAGATATCCCCTCTACTAGTTATGACCTTCCTTCCTCTGGTTTTCCTACCCTGAATGATTTAATGAATGAGTTAACCTTGCAATGAAAGAGTATAGAGCAAATAAATGAAAGAATTAGGGGATTAGAACGTAGACATTATTATGATAGTAAGTACCTACATAGGCATTCTGATTTTAAGATAGCTTACTACAAAGCTCAGGCCCGCCACTACAGAAGTGAGCCTGATGTTATCTTTCCTGAATGCCCCCATTATACTCAGTATCAGCCCAATCCACCTGCTGACCAGGGAGACGAAGATATAGTATGGGACTTTGTTATATGATAGTAATTGATGTACTTTTATTTTTGTAATGTTGTAATAAAGATAGATGTTTGTTTGTTTGTACTTTCATTTTTATTTTTATGTTGCAATTGGATATTTTTAATTATTGTTATAAATGCTTAGTGTGGTAGTTGAAAATTGCTTGTGTAGTTATAATAGATGTTGATTAGTACTTTGTAAAATTATAATGTGATGTGATTTTTGTTTGCATTTTAATATATTTGTAATTATGTTTTTGTTTAGTATTGTGAATGTGTTAGTGAAATATTGTGTTTGTATAATGTTTGGTTTTGTACTTTTTTTAAAATTTCATTACCCAGCAAATTCTCTAATGATTTATATGTATAGAAAGCTCCTAATATTACAAACAAGTTGAAGTAAAAATTTGAGGACTGCAAAAATTTCAGAATGATGAAAATGCCTAAAGTACTGAGGTATGTTTTATATTTAGAGTTTTTCTTTCCACCTGTATCATTCCATATTGAAAAATTTAAGTTTAGGGGAGGGAAGAAAAAGATTAACTATTAGATGTTCTCAATTTAAATATTTTTCAAAAATTATTAATATGATTTTTGTAGTGAATTTAATTCAGATAACTATATTTTGTAGAAATTTAAATATTATGGTAGATTTAAAGAAATATTTTGTAAGAAAAATTAATTTTTTAGATTAAGATATTTAGTATAAGAGAATAAGACTATAGTTAACTATTTAAAGTAAAGAAAACTATATTTTGAAATATTAAGAATCGTAGAAATTCATTTAATAAGAAAAGATTGGGGCTCAATGATGTAAAATCNATTCATTTGAGAAGAAAAGATTGAGGCTCAATGATGTAAAAGCTATGAAATACTTATAAGGTAAATGAATGCTTTGAGTTTCAGGTTTAGTGAAAGAAAGGTAATGTTCAAAATCATTAAAGGCTATTCAGATATAGTAATCCTCACTTGAAAAAGAAAAAGAAAGGATTGACAACATTCCCTGAAAAGAAAAGAAAACAAATATAGGATTGAAAGCAATCCAAATGAAAAAAAGAAGAAAAAATATATAAGTGAGGAGAAGCTTGAGGAGATGCCTAATTAAAAATTGGCTTCACTTGAACCTGAAATGAAAGTATGGAGAAGCTTAAGGATATGTCTAATCAAAATTGCTTCACTAAAAATATAAAAGTGTGGAGAAGCTTGAGGAGATGCCTAATCAAAAATTGGCTTCACTGGACTTACCTAAAAAAGTGAGGAGAAGCTTGAGAAGATGCCTAATAAAAAATTGGCTTCATTGGACCTACCTAAAGTAAATCTAAATACATTCCTGAACTTATATTTATGGATTAGCATCTTTTACTAGTAGTGTTCTTATGAATTTCCTATCAACTGAATATTCTAAGTGACTTGATATTAGAACATATAGTCATTCTTGAAATCAATAGAAAACTAGAACTCTTAAACTTAATGACTAGATAGTCTTGTACCTACAGAGTTAATTTAATTACCTGAATTTTTTTTAAAAATCTCACTATGGTTTTTACTTAAATCAAACTTATAGTATTTCTGAATTAAAACCTTACCTTAAATCAAACTTATAGTATTTTTGAATTAAAACTTTATTACAATAGATCATAACTTTTATGTAGAACTAAAATTACTTGAGGACAAGTAATAGTTAAGTTTGGGGGATTTTGACCAAAGAAAAATATGTTGAGATTTTCATACCTATTTTATACTTTTTTTGTAAGTTTGGGGGATTTTGACCAAAGAAAAATATGTTGAGATTTTCATACCTATTTTATATTAATATTGATGATATTGCACTTTAAAGAAGGGCATTTTTGAGGTTTTGTTGCAGGTATGTTGAGTTATGGTCATTGGAGCAAAAGATACAAAAATGAGTGAATTTGGAGCAAAAAGGACCAAAATATGAAGATTTGAACTAGGGCGCCGACGGCGACCACAAAGATACTGACGGCGGGTTTTTCCCAATAGTCCAAAATCAAATATTCTAGAAGGCCGCCGACGGTGCCATCGAGGCCGCCGATGGCGAGAACGGCGGTTCTCTCAATAGGTGCATTGAATGTGGATGATTTTTGAAGGAATTCTTAGGCAACTTTTGGAAAACTCTTCTACAACTTTAAAGAAACATTGGGACGCCAAAAAAGAAGAGCCCCATGGTGGTGTCCGCTGAGTTTTTATTGTTTGTAGAGTGTAGAGAGTTTAATTTAGGGTTAGTATTGTGAGGAATTCTACGAGAGATTGTAAGAGTTGAGGGAAAGTGAGAGATTTCTTCCTCCTTGCCGCTTCGAAGAAGAATTCTGTGTGATGTAAAGAAAGGAAGAGATTCAGAGGAACTTCGAGGAGTTTGCTTGGGGGGAATTAGAGATAAGTGGTATTTAACTATTGAAGTTTGTATGACTTTGCTTTTATATATAAATTTCAAGTTTTGTCGTATCTTCTCCATGAGTTATAAGTAGTTTTCTCTATCTTTTTCCTTGGCTTGAGATTTTGTGAAGTGGTGATTTGAATTGGTTGAGCCATGAGAATGTTAAAGAAATTGTGATGATCTTTTCACTTTGATCTTAATTTACTTTCAATTTAGCTAATTGATTTGTTAAAATATGTTGAGTTTTACAACTAAATTGAAGATTACATCCAAGATTTAAGGAGGCCAAAGTCTTTGAAGGTTGGGTGCAAATAAAAAGGGAAATAAAATTATCGTGTGTAGAATTGGAGATTTTAGAGTGACAGACTAAAATCCTCAATTCGGTCCTATCGTTTGGGTGCTAAAGTGTATATGTTAGCCCTCAGGTGAGGGGAACGTGGGAGCTCCAAAGTGAGAGCCGGTATCCTCCCAGGCTAGCCGTAGATTCAGTAACCAAGCTAATTAGTCAATGTTCTTTATGCCTGGACCAAAGGGTAAAGAATAGGAATGCTCCTATTTGGCATAATCCAATTTGAACTAATTCACTTTATCCATTCACTTTAATTTTTTAACAAAGAGAAGGTTGTTTTCTTATATATTGAACTTCATATTAGAAACTTTATTAGTAGAATTTTATTTAAAAGAGTTATTAAAATTACATATTTATTTCAATTGCCTATTAGTGACATATAAGCAATTTGAACTATATTGTTGTGATTAAGTATTGATTTTCTAAATCTTAGTACGTAGCCTCTAATATTACTCCCTGTGGCATCGATATCCAGGACTCCATTAGAGCCCTGTGTTAATTGACCGATACATATACTTGCGTTGATAAGTGTGATTTTGCAATTATTGAATATTTTATACACATTTTTATCAAATCTATAACCGTTATCAAGTTTTTGGCGCCGTTGCCAGGGAATTAAATCTTCTAGCAATAGTATATAATTCTTGTATTTTTAAGCATATATAAAGTCGTTGTTATTAAACTAAAGAACAAGTCTAATCATCATCTTCCTCAACATCACTCTCATCACTATGCCAAGTAGTTGCAGGCTCATATGATTGATCTCTTGGATATTGATGGAAAACTACACCCTGGTTACCTCTCATGAGGCTTTCCGTAGATGAGTTGTATTCTTCCACATAATCACTATGTCTCCTCATATATCTATCCATCTATGTGCTCTGCAAAATTTTCTAACTATGTGCTCTGCAAAATTTTCTAATTTAATGCCTTATCAGCAGCATAGTTAACATTGTACAAAATACTCTGTGATAGTTGTGACTGAGAATTAGATCCAGAAGTTTGACCCTGTGATGGAGAAGCACATGAAGTAGAAGCTCGAGGTGTCGAAGCAACTAAACTTATAGAAAATCCACCTCTCCAGCCAAAAATCAAATGATGTGAATAAGACTTCACATTCACACTGTTAATAGGCTTGAGTGGTTGTAGTATCTCCTCCCCATTATCAAATCTAACTCCAGCCTGCTCATATAATGAAAGATCAAGGATGTGAATCTCAAACCTGCAGTGGTAGCAATGATGTTAGAACTGGTAATAACACTATGAATCAAGGCTCCAATGTCGATGGACTTGAACTACTAAATACAATAGTTCAAAGTTGTTTGATCACATGTCACTTCACTAAGATGATTGCTTGGTAGCAAATGAGCAAAAATGAAATAGTATCATTCCTTCGTAGTGGCATCTATCTTTGAAGTAGGGAAGTTGACTCTTCTTTCATTTGTAATCTCTTCTAATCCTCTTCCTCCAACCAATAATGAAATAATTTTGTCTAACTCCTCCGCATTTGGACTATAGTACAAATGAAAACATAAAGTACTCGGGGACAAATGACAAAACTAATTTATTACCAAAGATGAGAAAGGCACTGTCTTTTCTCTAACCATGACTCCTTCAGCTTCGGGAAGATTTGCACAAAACTCCCAAATAACAAAAATAACTACCACAACAGAAAAGCAACAAAACCATTTAAGCGGTGAAGAACAATAAAATCTTCTACAGCTCCTCTTGGACTCTTGAAACAATGCTTAGGAATCAACTTTCTCAGTTACAATGCATCACAATATCGATTTTGAGCTCTAGCACTTACAAACTTGCTTAATCAAATTGAGCTTTTTTCCTTACTCCTCTTCATTCTTGGTGTCATTTCTAAAAATCACAAAAAACTCACAATAAATTCTCAATTCTGCTCTAAATCATTAAAATTAACTTCTAAAAACTTAAACTACCAAATTTATGTATTTTCCATAGATTTTTCTCAAATTTTCACCATGAGTAGTGATTTTTGGATAGATCCATAATGTGCTCAAAATACATGATGAAAATTAAAAATTTTTACATAGAAGTGAAGCTCTTACCTTAAGGATATTAAATCTAGCAATTCTTTCCTCAAATCACCAATAAATCTTCAAAATAGGGTATGCCCTAACTTCAAACCCGCAAAGTTAAGAGGAAGGGGACGAAGTCGAGGTGCAAAAATGGAGATTTTTGGATCGAATTGTCACTTTAAACCATTCACAAATTGGTTTACGTGAAGCAATGCTTAAGCGTGAATGGTTTGGTTCTTAAGAGCCCGTCTCTCGGTTTATGAAGCGCTTAAGCATAGGGTCTTGGAGCTTAGGCGCCAGTGCTCAAATTTTGATTTTTTTTTTTTTGTTTACTTCTAGCCTAAGTCAACCAACCCTACAAGATCTCATAACTTGTTAATAACTATTTTTTGCCCTTTCAACTCTCCTCTTTCTCAACATTCACCAATCTTAACTAATTTGTTTCAATAATAAATATCACAAAATTTTATACAAACAAACACTTATATTCATTCACAAATAATTACAAACATTTCAATACGCAAATTCTCAATTCAAATAGTCTTGGATGAGAAAATTTCCAACATAAGCACTAGACAATCTTAACATTAAAAACACATTAAACACACTTAAAATTAATAAATAAACACTAACAATGAACTTAATTTCACTCTCCATTTGGTGGAACGAATCCTGGCCTATCATTAGTCTCTCCTTCAGGATTTGGAATGTAAAACTGACAAAATAGACGGTGATTAATTACTCTGGTTGAATCATCTTCAATACATTTGTTCTACGAATACATAGCCTTGTTTGCTTCTTCTATAAAATTGGTGTGGCTTAACTGCATCTTAAGGTGGCATCCCATATGATCCAAATGTGTGTTAAATTCCATCACTTTTGCTTCAATTGAAGCCACGTCAGCCTAAATTCTAGTGATTTTCTTTGCTATTCCTTTGATACTAACGACTAGGAAACCGTTGTATAACTCTTGCACACTCTGACTAATGGATTTATTTCTCATTACTTTCACCTTTTTCTTCAATTCATTCTCTCAAGATGACATCTTTCCAAAATCTCTTTTTTTCACTTAGAATTTAGGGGTAAATGGAAGTATGGTGAGACGTCTCCTCATACCCTTCTATTTATATGCTATAAACCCCTCTATAACTATTAGGCACATTCTAGAACTGCTATCCCATGTTAAAGCCAACCAAATCACGGTTAAAACTTCTAAAATTTGAAATTCACACATTATTTTTAACTGTGGCGCTTAAGCATTGGTGCTCAATTTAGCACAGGTGAACTTAATGTCCAAATACTTATTCTAGCATGTTTTAGTCATTTTTAAGGTCTTAGAATAATCACTAAATCATTATATATTCAAAATACTACCAAAATTTTCTAAATCAAACATAACAACATAACAATCAAAACAAACACATAAATAATTATAAGTTGCCTCCCACAGAGTGCTTGGTTTAATATCATCAGCCCGACGTAACAAGTACTTATTCTGGCTAACCCAACATCATAAGATCATTCAATTTAAGTTGGTCGCCTAAAAAATAGGGTTTTAGCCTGTGACCATTCACTATAAATATTTAATCAGTTTTAGGATCTTTGATATTCACAGCTCCATAAGGTGAGAAATATGCATTGATTATTAGTAGTAGTATATGCTTTTGATAAATTCAAATCATACTTAATTTGAAATAAGTGTGTTGCGCATACTGAACATTTTGTTATTAAATTTTTAATGAAAAAGAATGATGCAAAACCAAGACTAATAAGATGGATTCTTCTTTTGCAAGAATTTGACTTTGAGATGACGCTGCGAATCAAATTGTTGATCATCTATCCAAGCTTGAATTAAAAAAATCACTCTATTTTGAAAAGAAATTAGTGTTAATGAGTGGTATGTTCCATGGTATGTTGACATTACGAACTTTATTGTTAGTAATATTATACCCTATGTAATGACATTCCAACACAAGAAAAAGTTTTTATCTAAAGATAAGACTTATTTTTGGGATGACTCGTTTTTATATAAACAAGAAAATGATCTAATTATTTGAAGATGTGTGCCTTTTGAAGAAACTTATGAATTTATCCAAAAATATCATAATTCTGATTTTAGGGGACATTTTGATTTTGATAAAACAACATATAAAATTTTGTAATCTAGATTTTATTAGCCTACGATCTTTAGAGATGTTAATGCTTATATCAAAACTTATGATCGATGTTAATGAGTAGGAAATATTTCTAGAAAAAATAGGATCCCCTCAATTATGTGTTGGAAGTTGAGATATTTGATAATTAGGGATAAGATGTCATGGGACCATTTATACTATATTTCAGAAATTTGTACAAATTGATAGCAGTATACTATGTATCCAAATAGATAGAAGTTGTTACTTTACCTCATTGTGATGCTCAAAGTGTTGTAAATTTTTTAAGAACAAACATATTTTGTAGATTTGGTATGCTGAGAGTGGTCATAACTGACGGGGAAGTCATTTCAGAAATGTAATGATGAAGAAATTTTTAAAGAATTATCATATCAACCATAAAATTTCTACTGTTGATCATCCTCAGACAAGTGGTTTGGCTAAATTATCCAATCGTGAAATTAAAAGAATATTTGAAAAATCTATGAATCCAACAAAAATGGATTTGTCACTCAAACTTGAATAAGCTTTGTTGCCTTATAAGACTCCTATAGGAATATCCTCATATAGGCTAATATTTTCGAAAGCTTGTCATTTACCATTTGAATTTGAGCATAAAGCATATTGGGCTATTGAAGAATTTAATTATACTTTAAAGGATGCTGATGAGAAAAGACTATTACAATTGAATGAGCTTGAAGAGATAGGAATGAATATTATGAGAGTGCTAAGATTTACAAAGAAAAGATGAAGATGTGACATGATCAGAGGATTCTTACTAAAAATTTTGAGCAAGGGCAACAAGTTTTGCTATATAATGCAAGGTTAAGATTATTTCCAGGAAAACTTAAGTTCAGGTGGATGGGCTCATTTGTTGTGATAGAAGTTTATCCCTATAAAGCTGTGGATATCAAAGATCCTAAAATTGAGAAAATATTCAAAGTGAATGGTCACAGGGTAAAACCATACTTTTTAGAGAATCAATTTAAATTAAATGATCTGATGTTGTTGAACAACCAGAATAAGCATTGGTTACATCAGGCTGATGACGTTAAACCAAGCGCTTTGTGGGAGGCAACTCATGTTTATCAGTGTGTTTTTATTTTGAATGTTATTTTGTTGTGTTTTATTTAGAAAATTTTGGTAGTATTTTTAATATATTATGATTTAGTAATGATTCTAAGACCTTAATAGATGACCTAAACAGGTTAGAATGAGTTTTTGGATGTTAAGCTAACCTATGCTAAATTAAGCACCGACGCTAAGCTCCAAGCGCGATAGTTTAGTAAACATGCTAAATTACATTTCTATAAGTTGTAAACATGGTTTAGTGGGTTTTACGTGGCTTAGTGGTCTAAGAACGTGTCTAGTAGTTTTAGGCTTGGTCTAGAGCCTATAAATAGAAGGGAATGAAGAGAGTTCTCACTCTAGTTCAATTTTAACCGTAAAATCTAAGTGAAAAGTGAGAGATCTTGGAAAGAAGTCATCTTGGGAGAGTGATTTAAAAAAGAAGGAGAAACTATGAAGAAGAATCTCATTAGTCAAAGTGCGTAAGAGTTAAATAACAGTTTCCTGGCCATTAGTATCGAAGGGATAGCAAAAAAAATTACTAAAATTGAGGCTGACGTGGCTTAAATTGAAGCAAAGGTAATAGAAGTTAACACATATCTGAAGCATATTGAATGACAACATAAGATGCAATTTAGTCATACCAGCTTTGTTGAAGAAGCAGACATCGCTATGTGTTTGAATAAAAAATAGATTGAAGAAGACTCAACCAAAGTTCTTCATCACTGTCTGTTTTATTATATTTATATTCCAAATGCCTAAGGCGACACTAATGATAGACCATGATTCGTTGCACCGGAAGGAGAGTGGAATTAAGTTCTTTGTTTAGTGTTTGTTTGTGTTAAGTGTTTAGTTTGTTTTGTGTTTTAAATGTTAATTTTATTTAGTGTTTGTCCTTAGGAATTATCTCATCCAAGACTCTTTGGAATGAGAAATTATGTATTGCATATGTTTGAAATTATTTGTGAATTAATATAAGTGTTTGTTTGGGTGAAATTTAGTGTTATTTTGTGTTAAATTGATTTAATTAAGATTGGTGAATCTTGAGAAAGAGAAGAGTTGAAGGGGAAGAAAATAATTATTAAAGATTTGTAAGATCATTTAGGGGTGGTTGACTCAGGCTAGAAGTTCATTTCTCTAAAAATCAAAAAATATTAAAATTAAACCCTACGCTTTAGCGCTGGCTAACTCGAGAGGTAGATGCTTAAGCGCCAAACTAGTTACACTTAAGCGTTGGTTCATGTAAACCGGTTCGCAAAAAATTTAAAGTGAAATTATGAGCAGAAAACCTCCATTTTTACCCCAACTTCTTCTCCTACCTTCAGTTTTCATGATTTTGAGAGCTAGGGCATCCTTTTAAGTGGTGATTTCTTGGTGGTTTCAAGCCAAATTTGTTAGATTTGATCTTCTTGAGGTAAGAGCTTCATTTCTATATAAATTTTTTTTCTTTTCACCATGTATTTTGAGCGCATTATAGATTTGATCAAAAATCACTATTCATGGCAAAAATTTGAGAAAAATCAAAGGAAAATACATAGAGTTGATAGTTTAAGCTTTTAGGGGTTAAGTTTAACGATTTAGATTTGAATTTGGGATTTATTGTGAATTTTATGTGATTTTTAGAAATGGTCCCAAGAATGAAGAGGAGTAAACGGAAAGCTCATTTTGATTCAAACAAGTTTGTTTATTTTAGAGCTCAGGACAGATATAGCGGCACACTGCAGTCAAGGAAACTGATTCCTGAGAGGTGTTTTAAGAGTCCAGGTGGAGCAGTAGAAGATTTGATTGTTCCCAATAGTGGGAGCATTTTTTTTATTTTTTTGTTGTGGACGTGATTTCTATTATTTAGGAATTCTACATGAATCTCCTTGAAGCTGAGGATGATAGGGTCATGGTTCAAGAGAAATAAGTGCATTTCTCCCCAGAGTCAATAAATTTGTTCTATCAGTTTCCCTCTAGTACGTTATGTTTTTATTCAAACTATAGTCCAACTGAGGAGTAGTTGGATGAGATTATATCATCATTGACTATGGGAGGAGGATTGTGGAGAGCCACTAATGAAAGAATAGTCAACTTCCCCATGTCAAAGTCAGATGCCACATCAAAGG
The DNA here is from genome assembly GCA_002079205.1 of Phalaenopsis hybrid cultivar. NCBI lineage: Eukaryota > Viridiplantae > Streptophyta > Magnoliopsida > Asparagales > Orchidaceae > Phalaenopsis > Phalaenopsis hybrid cultivar. The sequence goes on along the minus strand of JXCR01086209.1, from coordinate 147,663 downwards.
CGTGGCACTACTTTTTTTTTGCTCATATGCTACCAATGAACCACCTCAGCAAAGTGACTGGAGATAGAGCTACCTTAAAATATTACATTCAGTAGTTCAAGCACATTGGTATTAGAGCTCTAATTTATGAAATTATCACCAGTTCTGTCATCGCTGCTACCATTGCATGTTTGGGATTTTCATCCTTGATCTTTTCTTTATGTGAGTAGGCAAATGTTAGATTTGATAGCTAGGAAGAGATATTGAAGCCACTCAAGCCATTACAAGTGTTAATGTGAAGTTTTATTCACATAACTCGATCTTTGGCTAGGGAGGTGGATTTCTAGCAGTTCAAGTGCCTCTAGATCTCGTGCTTCTACCTCACGTGCTTCGACATCATAAGGTCGGACTTCTGAATCTGATTCGTAGTCACATTTATTGCAAAGAATATTAGATAACATTAATTATATTGTGAATAAAGTATTAAATTTAGAAAATTTTGTAGATTATATGAATCGATATATGAGGAGACATAGTGATTATGAGGAGAAATTCCACTCATCCTTGGAAAACCTCATGAGAGGTGACCAGAGTGTAGTTTTTCCTCCATATCCAAAATATACATCATATGAGCCTACAAACTTTTGAAATAGTGATGATACCGATGCTGATGAGGAGGTGGAAGATTAGACTAAGTACTGTAGTTTAGTTTTTATCATTGTTGTGAACTTTTTGTGGTACAATTATATTTTACTGTTGTTTTGTTTGGATTTGTACTTGTTCAGGTTGCTACTTTTGTTTTGTTTTGTTTTCTAAGACACTGTTGTGATGTATTTATATTATTGTAAGTACTTATATTTTGTTTTTGTGGTAGTAATTGTGATAACTGTGTTTCTTAGTGTGCTTTGTTAATCGGTGTTGAACTTAATCCTGAATCTTGGGTAAGTTTAGAATATTACTAACTTTCACTTAAGAACTTCATGTTTTAAATTTTCAATTTACTACAAGGTATTTTCTTTATGTTGCAGTTGTGAATGTTTATTAGTGTGTTTGTTTACTTTTATGTTATCCTCCGCTACATAGAAGACTAATGAATCTCTATATGTTAAAATTAAATTAAAATTTGATCAATTAAATTTCTACTCCTGTTTTTAATTTTTTTACTTGTATATTTAGGATGTAAAAATTTCTGTAAGGATGTTATTTTTAGTTTTCATTCCTACCTTTAAATATATATTATGCTAAACTTTCTACGTCCTAAATATAAAAGTCAACCCCTTCTAATATGCAATTGATATGAGGCACCTAAACGCCCAGAACTAGCGCTTACGCGTCAGGGAAACAGAGAAGGCCGCGCCTAAGTGCCCAGTACCTTGCGCTTAAGTGCCAGAAGTAGTTACTTGAAGATTCAATGAATTTGGACATATATTTGAAAAGGTGTTTGAAACAACCTTTGGTGAAAACATGGGAAATAGTTAATGGGCACAAAATTCATTCAATTGGCTTTTGAAAGGAGGCAACTTCTAGAAGATTCATTGAATATGGATACATTTTTAAGAGACACCTAGCCACCTTTTAGAAAATTATAAAAGAAGACTTGGATTGAAGAGGAAGAGAGCCATCATCCATCATCGCCAAACTCATTTCAGTGACCCACACGCCTCTGCTGTCGCCCATAGCCACTGCCGCCACTATTCTTTTTATTTTAAGTTATAGTTTTTATTGTAAGTAACAGAAGAAATTCAAATGAACTTTAAGACTTTGGTAAAGAGGATTTGAGATAAGTTTTTATTTTTTGTGACTACATTTGGTTTTAATTTAGACTTCTTGTTTGTTGCATGATTTTTACTTTCAAACTTAAGTGTGGTTGTATTTTCTCCATAAATTTTGAGTAGTTTTCTTTATTTTTTTTCTTAAAACCATAAGTGATTAACTATTGGATGGAAGTTTTGTGAGTCTTTAATGTTGGAATAATTTGTGATGATTTTGAACCTTGTACTTTATTTACTTCTTAATTTGGCTAATTAGGATGTTAATACCTATTGTGAGAACATTTAAGATCCGAGATGGTATTATCTCAATCAACAAATGGTAAGAATCACATGAGGTTGTATGGATGAGAACAAAATTCATACGATTGAGTGCAAATAAATAGGGAAATAAACAATAAAGGGTGTAGAACTAGAGGACTTTAGAGTGACAGGCTAAATCCCCAATTTGGTTTAAGGTTTTAGGTTTTGATATGAGATGTTAGCCCCTAGGTGGAGGGAGAAGAGGGAACTCTAGAGTGAGAGCTGGTATCTTCCTTACCTAACCCGTCTTCAAGACTATTCAAACTTTAATTTAGCCAATTTTCTTTATTACATCTCTAGTAAGGGTAATGAATATTATTGCTCCTATTTGGCACAACACAAATTGAATACTTCCACAATAGAATTCCTATACTTGTTACTGAATCATGATAAGAAAAAAGATATTTTAATTATATTACCTTCATCTTACAAATATCTAGTTAAACTTAGTTAGTTGTTTATTTTACTTTCATTTATCAAAAATTAAAAAAAAAATCAAATTTTCATTCATATTATAGCATTTATGGTTTGAGTAAGAATATTTTGCTAAGTAGAACTTATTTTTTAATTTTTTTTTATTTTAGTTGCATATTGTAAGTTTTCTCTGTGGGTTCGATATTTGGGGCTTAATCAAAAAGTTTCATATTACTTAATAAAGATACATATACTTACGTAGTATCACATATTTAAATATAATAACTATACTCTTTTTTGCTTCGAAGCCTAGTTGTTGCTGGTGATCAAGTTATTGGCACCGTTGCAAAGTAAGAATTATAACTTTAAAAAAGAAATTAAAAATTAAGAATATAATCGCATACATCACATTGTTATATAAAAGTCCAGGATCAGTAGGTTTGCTATTTTTTATGTCATATTCCTTAGCACTAACTAGGAAACCTGAGCTAACCTAGGTTATTATACTCAGACTAATCTGGGGTAAGTGTATGACCCTTAATTTGTTGTCTAAGTTAGCTAACCTAAGGTTCATGTTAGATCCACTTAGGTTCTATTCTCTTTGTTTATCTTGACATGATTTAATAATTTATTTGAAGTTCAATATTTTAATTCTTATCTTGTTTCAATTCCTAGGTTTGTCAATCTAGTTGAGAAATTAGAGTTTTTCTAAGTTTTTAATTTGTTCTATTTAAGTTTGAGTTGTTGATATTTATGGGCAAAACCATCTTGTGAGAGGTTTGCACCTTATTTTTTTATGTATTTTTTTTAGCATGGAATAACATATGAAATGAAACATGAAATAACATACACAAAATAGCATACTTAGCCTTAGATTAGACTTGAGCAAGGGTTAAGTTGAAGTAAGCTAAATTTCTAGTTATAATTAGCTCAAGATTGATCGAGGGTTGATACAAGTCAACTGGTTAAGGCCTATATTAGGCTTGGGCTAGCTTGAGTTGACTAGACTAAGTTTGGGTTGATTTGGGTTTACTCGAGTTAAGCTGAGTTTAATTTGGGTTGGTTCGGGTTGAGCTTGGTTTAATTTGGGTTGAATTGGGTTAAGTTGAGTTGATTTAGGTTAGGCTAGGTTCAATTTGAGTTGACCCAGGTTAAGCTAGGCTTAATTTGGGTTGACTCAGGTTAGGTTGGGTTTACTCAANGCAAGTGTTAGATTTGATAGCTAGGAAGAGATATTGAAGCCACTCAAGCCATTACAAGTGTTAATGTGAAGTCTTATTCACATAACTAAATCTTTGGCTAGAGAGGTGGATTTTCTAGCAGTTCAAGTGCCTCTAGATCTCGTGCTTCTGCCTCACGTGCTTCGACATCATAAGGTCGGACTTCTGAATCTGATTCGTAGTCACATTTATTACAAAGAATATTAGATAACATTAATTATATTGCGAATAAAGTATTAAATTTAGAAAATTTTGTAGATTATATGAATCGATATATGAGGAGACATAGTGATTATGAGGAGAAATTCCACTCATCCTTGGAAAACCTCATGAGAGGTGACCAGAGTGTAGTTTTCCCTCCATATCCAAAATATACATCATATGAGCCTACAAACTTTTGGCATAGTGATGATAGTGATGCTGGTGAGGAGGAGGAAGATTAGACTAAGTACTGTAGTTTAGTTGTTATCATTGTTGTGAACTTTTTGTGGTACAATTATATTTTACTATTGTTTTGTTTGGAGTTGTACTTGTTGAGGCTGCTACTTTTGTTTTGTTTTGTTTTATAACACACTGTTGTGATGTATTTATATTATTGTAAGTAGTTATATTTTGTTTTTGTGGTAGTAATTGTGATAACTGTGTTGCTCAGTGTGCTTTGTTAATCGGTGTTGAACTTAATCCTGAATCTTGTGTAAGTTTAGAATATTACTAACTTTCACTTAAGAACTTCATGTTTTAAATTTTCAATTTACTATAAGGTATTTTCTTTATGTTGCAGTTGTGAATGTTTGTTAGTGTGTTTGTTTACTTTTATGTTATCCTCCACTACATAGAAGACTAATGAATCTCTATATGTTAAAATTAAATTAAAATTTGATTAATTAATTTTTTACTCCTGTTTTTAATTTTTGTACTTGTATATTTAGGATGTAAAAATTTCTGTAAGGATGTTATTTTTATTTTTCATTCCTACCTTTACACATATTATGCTAAACTTTTTACGTCCTAAATATAAAAGTCAAACCCTTCTAATATGCAATTGATATGAGGCACCTAAGCGCCCAGAACTAGCGCTTACGCGCCAGGAAAACAGATAAGGCTACGCCTAAGCGCCCAGTACCTCGCACTTAAGTGTCAGAATTAGTTACTTGAAGATTCAATGAATTTGGACATATATTTGAAAAGGTGTTTGAAACAACCCTTGGTGAAAACGTGGGAAATAGTTAATGGGCACAAAAATTCATTCAATTGGCTTTTGAAAGGAGGCAACTTATAGAAGATTCATTGAATATGGACACATTTTGAAGAGACACCTAGCCACCTTTTAGAAAATTATAAGAGAAGACTTGGATTGAAGAGGAAGAGAGCCATCATCCATCATCGCCAAACTCATTTCAGTCACCCACACGCCTCCGCTGCCGCCCATAGCCACTGCCGCCACTATTCTTTTTATTTTAAGTTATAGTTTTTATTGTAAGTAACGGAAGAGATTCAAATGAACTTTAAGACTTTGGTAAAGAGGATTTGAGATAAGTTTTTATTTTTGTGTGACTACATTTGGTTTTAATTTAGACTTCTCGTTTGTTGCATGATTTTTACTTTCAAGCTTAAGTGTGCTTGTGTTTTCTCCATAAATCTTGAGTAGTTTTCTTTATCTTTTTTCTTAAAATGATAAGTGATTAACTATTGGATGGAACTTTTGTGAGTCTTTAATGTTGGAATAATTTGTGATGATTTTGAACCATGTACTTTATTTACTTCTTGATTTGGCTAATTAGGATGTTAATACCTATTGTGAGAACATTTAAGATCCGAGATGGTATTATCTCAGTCAACAAATGGTAAGAATCACATGAGGTTGTATGGATGAGAAGAAAATTCATACGATTTACTGCAAATAAATAGGGAAATAAACTTTAAAGGGTGTAGAATTAGAGGACTTTAGAGTGACAGGCTAAAGCCCCAATTTGAATTAAAGTTTTAGGTTTTGATATGAAATGTTAGCCCCTAGGTGGAGGGAGAAGAGGGAACTCTAGAGTGAGAGCTGGTATCTTCCTTACCTAACCCGTCTTCAAGACTATTCAAACTTTAAATTAGCCAATTTTCCTTATTACATCTTTAGTAAGGGTAATGAATATTATTGCTCCTATTTGGCACAACACAAATTGAATACTTCCACAATAGAATTTCTATACTTGTTACTGAATCATGATAAGAAAAAAGATATTTTAATTATATTACCTTCATCTTACAAATATCTAGTTAAACTTAGTTATTTGTTTATTTTACTTTCATTTATCAAAAATTAAAAAAAAAATCAAATTTTCATTCATATTATAGCATTTATGGTTTGAGTAAGAATATTTTGCTAAGTGGAACTTATTTTTTAATTTTTTCTGATTTTAGTTGCATATTGTAAGTTTTCTCTGTGGGTTCGATATTTGGGGCTTAATCAAAAAATTTCATATTACTTAATAAAGATACGTATACTTACGTAGTATCACATATTTAAATATAATAACTATACTCTTTTTTGCTTTGAAGCCTAGTTTTTGCCTAGTTGTTGCTGGTGATCAAGTTATTGGCACCGTTGCAAAGTAAGAATTATAACTTTAAAAAAAAATTAAAAATTAAGAATATAATTGCATACATCACATTGTTATATAAAAGTCCAGGATCATTAGGTTTGCTATTTTTTATGTCCTATTCTTTAGCACTAACTAGGAAACCTGAACTAACCTAGGTTTTTATACTCAGACTAATTTGGGGTAAGTGTGTGACCCTTAATTTGTTGTCTAAGTTAGCTAACCTAAGGTTCATGTTAGATCCACTTAGGTTCTATTCTCTTTGTTTATCTTGACATGATTTAATAATTTATTTGAAGTTAAATATTTTAATTCTTATCTTGTTTCAATTCCTAGGTTTGTCAATCAAGTTGAGAAATTAGAGTTTTTCTAAGTTTTGAATTTATTCTATTTAAGTTTAAGTTGATGATATTTATGGGGAAAACCATCTTGTGAGAGGTTTGCACCTTATTTTTCTTATGTATTTTTTTTAGCATGGAATAACATATGAAACGAAACATGAAATAACATACACAAAATATCATACTTAGCCTTAGATTAGACTTGAGCAAGGGTTAAGTTGAAGTAAGCTAAATTTCTAGTTATAATCAGCTTAAGATTGAGCGAGGGTTGATACAAGTCAAGTGGTTAAGGCCTATATTAGTCTTGGGCTAGCTTGAGTTGACTTAGACTAAGTTTGGGTTGATTTGGGTTTACTCGTGTTAAGCTAAGTTTAATGGGTTGGTTCAGGTTGAGCTTGGTTTAATTTGGGTTGAATTGGGTTAAGTTGAGTTGATTTAGGTTGGGCTAGGTTCAATTTGAGTTGACCCAAGTTAAGCTAGGCTTAATTTGGGTTGACTCAGGTTAGGTTGGGTTTACTCAGGTGAAGCTGGGTTTAATTTGGGTTGGCCCGAGTTAAGCTGGGTTGACCCAAGTTTAGCTGAGTTTTATTTAGGTTAACCTTGGTAAAGCTGGGTTGACCCGGGTTAAGCTGGACTGACCTTAGTTAGGTTGGCTTGAGTCAAGTTAAGTTGGGTTGATTTGATTTAGGTTGGACTTGAGTTAGGTTAGGTCTATGTTTGGTCATATCAAGGTTATGTCTAGGTTTTGGGTTTGGTTAGAGTTGGGTTGGGTCAGGTTTATGTTGGGTGAAGTCTGAGTTTGGTTTAGGGTTGGACCAAGGTTGGATTAGACTATAGTTTGGGTTATAGCTAGTCCAAGGTTGGGTTAGGTCTAAGGTTAGGTTTGGGTTAGACTAGGTTCTCTTAGGTCTATAGTTGGATTTGACTTTGACTTTGGTTGGTGTTAGGCCTAAGGTTTGGCTTGAGTTGGACCTATGTTGGGTTAGGTTTAGGGTTTGGGTTAGGTTAGAGCTAGGTTGGGTCAGGTCTCGGTTGGGTTAGTCTATAGTTTGGGTTAGAACTAGACCTATGTTAGGTTAGAGCTAGAACTTTGTGATAATGTGTCCTGAAGAGTCTGTTTCTTAGAGATTGTCAAGAGCCTACATATTTATGTGTTAGGTGGTGGTAGAGCACTCTGTGGTTGTCTTATTAAGTGACATGTCAATAGTCATGATGAATTAGATGGTACGAATAACAACCGATCATTGTCAGCAAAAAAATGCAAACCTTTTACCATACTAACCCTCAAAACTTTCTTTTTTTCAAAATCTTGGTGGAAGGCTGTTCCTGATTTTATATGACAGTACGATGTATGTGGTTATATTCTTAATTTTTCTTTACTTATAATTCTTACTTTACAATGACGCCAAAAACTTAATCACCAGCAACAGTTAGGCAAAAGCTTGACTTCAAAGCAAATAAGAATACAATTATTATATTTAATTATGGGATACTACGTAAGTATACATATCGTTATTAAGTAATATAATACTTTTTGATTAAGTTCTGAATATCGAACCCACAGGGACAAAAGATAATATGTAACTAAAATTAGAAGAAATTAGATAACAAATTCTACTTAGCAAAGTATTCTTACTCAAACTTTAGATGTTATAATAGGAATGAAAATTTGATTCTTTTTGGAATTTTTGTTAAATGAAAGTAAAGTAAACAACTAACTAAACTTAACTAGATATTTGTAAAATGAAGGCAATACAAATAAAAAATATTTTTCCTTATCATAAATCAATAACAATTTTAGGAATCTTGTTGTGGAAGTATTCAAATTGTGTTGTACCAAACGAGAGCAATAATATTTTTTACCTTACTAGAGATGCTATAAAGAACATTGACTAATTTAAAGTTTGAATAGTTTTAAAGACGGGTTGGGTAGGGAACTGAGATAATATTATCTCGGATCTTACGTGTTCTAACAACAAATATTAACATCTTAATTGGCCAAATCAAGAAGTAAATGAAGTATAAGGTTTAAAATCATCACAACTTATTCCAACAATAAAGATTAATACTTCACACAACTTCCATCCAATACTTAATCACATATCATTTTAAGGAAAAAAATATAAGGAAAACTACTAAGAAATCATGGAGAAAACACAACCACACTTAAGTTTAAAATTAGAAAACATGCAAACAAACAAGAAGTTTAAATTAAAAACAAATGTAGTTACCAAGATAAAAAAACTTATCTCAAATCCTCTCCACCAAACTCTTTAAGTTCCATTAAATCTCTTCCTTCCCTTGCAATACAAACTACAGNATGGAGAAAACACAACCACACTTAAGTTTAAAATTAGAAAACATGCAAACAAACAAGAAGTTTAAATTAAAACCAAATGTAGTTACAAAGATAAAAAAACTTATCTCAAATCCTCTCCACCAAACTCTTTTAAGTTCCATTAAATCTCTTCATTCCCTTGCAATACAAACTACAACTCAAAATAAAAAGAAAAGGGGGTGGCGACGTGTGTAGAAGAGTCTCTCGAAAAGAAGAAAAGAGAGAGGAAAGAGAGAGAGAGAGAGAGAGAGGGACTGGAGAGAGAGAGTTAGTTCTTCAATCCAAGTCGTTTTTTATAATTTTATAAAAGGTGCATTGGTTTCTCTTCAAAATGTGTCCACATTTAATGAATCTTTCAAGAGTTGCCTCCTTTCAAAAGCCAATTGAATGTATTTTCGTGCCCATTAACTATTTCCCACGTCTTCACCAAGGGTTGTTTCAAACACCTCTTCAAAAATTTGTCCAAATTCATTGAATCATCGAGTAACTACTTCTGGCACTTAAGCGCAAGGTACTTGGCGCTTAGGCGCGGCCTTCTCGATTTTACTGGCGTATAAGGGCTAGTTTTGGGCGCTTAGGCACCACAGTTCTTTTGCACACCTTCTTCAATTTTGCTCCAAATTTAATCCTTTTTCACTCCTTTCACCATTTTTCATCCATTTGATTGTACATGAAAGAAAAACACGCAAATATCTTCCATTAAAGCACAATATCTCAAAAATTAATATAAAAATGTGTACATAAAACTATATATTTTAAGTGTATCAAAGGCCGCATCACTCTTGGGCAAAGGTATATTTCAAAATCCCTAGTTTTAGCCTCGGTTTAATTAATTATGAAGTAGACTTGTATTTCATATGTATGTAACCGTATAGATAGGTTTGTCTTGACTAGATGAAACTATAGGAACAAAACCCATGTGATTTGGTTGAGTATCAAGTGAGATCTTAGGGTCTTACTATGAATGGTTCTCGATTTAGAACTGATTGAGACAATAATTGATGTCATCCATTCGAGCATGTACTGATCCAACGGCGGAGGAGGAGTCAGACAAAGGATATGTTCATGAATCGTGGGGTGCATGACAAGTTGAGGTGCAAAGCACAACTAACGTGTGCCTTTTCAAAGCTATCGAGGTTGAGATGGCTACCACGTAGATAAGTAAATAAGTAGGGCATTTTTTATTTATTTAAATAATGAAACTTTAAAAATTTATAACTTGCTATAGAAAAATCATAAAAATTAAATAAAAATAATATCTTGCTCATTGAATAGAGGAAAATATTATGGACTAAAATTAAAAAAATATTTACCTGTACTTTATTTTTAATTAATAAAATACTCCAAAAATTATTTTAATTATTTTTAATTAAATATCAATCACCTTGGCTTGAAATTTGGAGGGCTTATTTTACATATGGTTAGAGATGTTCTTCAATTTTTCTAAAGTTAGAGAACACCTCTAACCCTAAAATCCATAATTTTCAATTCAAGTTACCTATTTTATTACAAAATCATTATATAAATGAAAATATAAATAAATAAAGTATAGGATTTATTTTGGTAGGTTCTCTGTGCTCAGATGACTCCAGAAAAATTTTAAAATAAGTTTAAATAATTATGTACATTATCCTATTTAATTAAGTCATTAAAACTCATAAAATTTTAAATAAATATCATCTATCCCACAAAAATTGTAAAAATTGTTACACACTGTAATTAATAATTATTTTAAATCACTCTAAAAATTTCAAACCCATTTAAATTGATTTAATCATTAAATTTTATTTTTCAAGTAAGATAGGATTTTTTGCATTAAAATAATTATAATAAATAAAATATAATTAGGAAAATTATGAAAGTTGTTTTAAGTGTTCCTTATGATCAGGGGCACTTAGAAAAAATAAAATTANTAATAATTATTTTAAATCACTCTAAAAATTTCAAACCCATTTAAATTGATTTAATCATTAAATTTTATTTTTTCAAGTAAAATAGGATTTTTTGCATTAAAATAATTATAATAAATAAAATATAATTAGGAAAATAATGAAAGTTGTTTTAAGTGTTCCTTGTGATCAGGGGCACTTAAGAGAAAATAAAATTGACATTAAAATAAATACTTGATTTTTAAGCTAATTTTCAATTTTAAAATAATGAAAAATAGTTAAAGAAATGCAAAAATATAAAAAATGTACCAAATTTTTCCTAATTTTCCCCTGATCACTTGAAACCTTTTAAAATATTTTTCCTAATTTTTTTTTTGATTTAGTTATGTATTTTTAAATGCTAAAAATGTTTTTTCCTTAATATTTTTATTAAAAAATTATAATAAATTAAAAAAATCATAAAAATAAAAAGTTTATTTCTCTAAGTTCTTTGGACTTAGAGAGATTTAATAAAAATATAAAAAGTAATTTTTGAAATTATATTATATTTTTTATTTAATTAATCACTAAAAATCAACAAATAATTATAATAATTATAAATTAATTTAAAAATCATGAAATTTGGTCCAAGTGGTCCTCTGACCTAGGTCAACCTCTAATAATTTTCCCATGAATAAAAACTTTACTTTCATTAATTAAATAAATTAACATTGAAATTCTATTTTTGTGCTAAAAAAATTATTAAACATTAAATAAAAATCAAAAAATCATAATTTCTCCTCTGATATTTTAATTGACCTATGAGTTGGGTACCAAAAAAATTTTAAAGTCGGTCGAGTTCAATTTAATGAGTTGTAAAATAGGAGGCCCTAGGGGCAAAATGGTAATTTTGAGATTTTGATGCCCCAATTAAGTTTTAGGATTAATCAAAGAGTAAATGAGTAATTTTGATCAAAATAAAATTATCTTTGGATGGTTTAAACATAATGAATTTAAGAGGTGGAGACCAACTTGTCACATTTTCACAATGAAGGTAAAATGTAATTTTATGAATTATTATGGCCTGTAATTTTAAGCTAGAAATATAATAACTTACTCATTTGAGAATCTATCCTTATGGTGTTATGGATAAAAAAGATCTGAAAACTGAACTAATAATTAAAGTAAACAAACATCGACTGAAATCTTACATTTGTGGAAACAAGCCTTTGTATGAAGAGATTCTAATGGTGGGTCAATGAGAGTAAAAACATTGGATTCGTCGAGCTGACGATGTTAAACCAAACACTTTATGGGAGGTAACCCATAGTTATCTGTATGAATTGATTTATGATTTTTGTGGTTATACGGATCAAATGATGTAGTACTAAGACCTAAAAGATATAAAGAGGCATAAAACACTAATTTGATGATTGAAACGAGATTGAGACGTGAAAATTTTGATGCGAGGTGAAGCAATGCTTATTTGGGCACTGACATCTTGGCGCCAAACCTGACGCCTAAGAGCCAGCTTGCAGAAGGTCTAACGCCTAGGCGCCACAGTTATGGGACGTCTGTAAGACAGCCCCCAACCGTTTTAACCTGTTTCTTTCCTTTAAAACCCCCCTAATCTCATCCCTTGAGCCTGGAACTTTGTATCTAGGCACATGAGAAGCAACTTTGGATAGGAAATGAGTGCTTAGTCTAATTTCCTTGTCTAAAGAGAACCAATGGTGGTGCAAATGAGAAACTTACTTTAATGGGTTCCTTGCACCGAGCTTGGAGCGGATCACCAACAAATTAGGGTTAGCAATTCTACACAACAAGATGAGCGACATGTATCACCAGTACGAGCTTTTAGAGTGATAGATGAAAGTCAAATTCATCCACTTTGCGTGTTATCAAAAGTACCAGGTAAATATGTATCACAATAACAAGTGGAACAGAGAGAAAATTGTTGCAGAATTTCTTCATGCTCCTTTCTACCACTTGTATGATTGTAACTATTTATCAATCGAAAAGGTGGAAGATAATTGTGCAAAAAATTACTAATCATTGGAGGGTTTAAGTGTGTTAGATGTTTATGTCTGTAGTTATTTTGTCGACCTTAGATATATGAGTGTGTTTGGTACTACATGATATGGTATTTGTATTAGCGTTGGATTGATCTCTTTTATTGCTTTGTGTCAGTTGTACTAAAACTCATTTATTGTTAATAAAATTGTGTTAAATTGTGAAAAAATCTTACGTGTTAGTATTATTGGATTAATTGAAGTCTGGAAGTTATGATTGAGCAAATGGAAGTTAGGAGATGTTAGGAAGATAATTGGTTAATGGAACGATTTTAAATTGATGTAATTTTGGTTCAGAGCACTTAAGCTTGTTGTGCCACACTTTAATGAACAAATTTTACAAAATTTAGACATGGCAACTAGGGACCAGCTATTTGCACAGTAGGGCGCCTAGGCGTTGAATCCAACACCTAAACACCAGACCTAGTGAATTGGCAAAAAAGACTTAAAATTGTGAAATAAATTGGACCATCACTATTTTTTAGCTCGGACCACGATCTTCTTCCTCCATTTCACAAAAATTGACTCCTAGGGCTCTCCATAGCTCACTATTCTTCAAGTTTTAGAGCTTAAAATCACTATATCTGCATTTTGTCATAGAAATTTTGTTGTTTCACCTTGGATTTCTTCCACATTGAGTGGAAGTTGAAGAATCACAAATTTTGGATATATTATTGGGAAATCCATGGTTGTAAGCTTCATTTGCTTAAAGATTACTTGTAGGAGCCTTTAGAACTAATATATGCAATTTATTTTGAATTTTTCTAGATATTTGAGATGACTCCAAAAATAAAGAGAGGAAAGGGGAAAGTATTTTTTTAGAACAAGAAGTTTGTAAATCTAAAGCACAAGATAGATACAACATCTTCTGTTATTAAGGAATTTATTACAGAAAGAAAGTTTTTCTTAGTGGGGCAGTAGAAAATTCGATTGTTGCTCCCGAGAGGATTAATAGATAATATGGTTTACCTCTTGCTTTGGATTGTTACTATGCAGAGTTTGAACCATCTAAGTTAGAGCTAGGTGAGATTATAGCTTACCTTACTGATGGGCATGGAGTTTAAAAGATCAAAAATGAGCGTAAGGCAAATTTTTGTTCTTCTACACTTAATGCCACATCGAAGGCATCACACTATTTTATTTCTGCTCAATTGCTACCCTCGAACCATTTCAGTGATGTGACTTGTGAGAGAACCATCTCTGGCTATTGCATTCAGAAGATGAAACACATGATTTTGGCTCTCTCATCTTCAAGGCCATTTACACCTCCACTATAGCTAGTTCTTCTGTAGGTTTGGGTTTCCCTTCCCTTATCTTTACTATCTATAAAGGTTCTGGAGTGAATGAGACTTAGGAGGAGCAACTAAAACCACTAAAGCCTATTAAAAAGACTAATGTGGACATTTATGAAAGATCTCGAGGTACAGTTTCTGATTTTCCATCTACTTCTACCTCTAGACCTTCTACCTCCAGTGCTATTGCTCCACCTCCTGATATTTGGGAAGAACTTAGAGATCAGACCTTGGAATTTCAATTATATATGTTCTTAATGCAATGCCAGCTTCAATATAAAGAGGAACATTGGAGCCACCTAGAACAAAATATGAGAAGGAAGAGTGATTATGAAGCCAACTTCAACACTTCCTTTGTGTGTTTTCTGCGTGGTGACCATAGTGTTGAGTTTCCTAGTTATCCTCACTACCCAATTTTTTAACGCAGAAAGATGATTGATGAAGATGTAGATGATGATGACGATGAGGAGGAGGATTAGAGATCCTTAATTATTTTTCTACTATAGTTCTTCGTGTATATTTGGTTTATTTTAGTACTCTTTGATGTATGTTGAACGCATGTACTACATTTCTTATTTTTACTGTTCACTCTTGCTCCAGTTTAGTTTATATTGCCTTTGTGTTAGAGTTATGTTTTACTTTGCAATCTCTATGTTATACATGTTGATTTTAGATGCACTACTACTCAACACCTATTTGTACTGCTTACACCTGTACTGCTTTCATGTTTAGTACCCTGTTATAACTAATTTTGTTAAAATTTTCTCTCTTCACACTTGTTATATACTTTGATGTTTTGCACTATTTAAAAATTCAAGTTTGGGGAGGGAGAAAAACTTTTTAAAACTAAAATTTATTTGTCCTTAATAAACTATATATTTTTTAAATTATTTTAACATAACATGTGGTATGTGGTGTTAACTTGAGATAATTATATTTTTGATTTTATAAATGTTATGGTAAACTTAAGTAAAAGTTTTTGGTAAAAAAGGGTAATTCTAAAGTTAAGGTATTTAATATAAAAGTTTAAGAATATGCTTATATTTTATTCAGAGTAGAAAAAAGTGTATTTTTGAAACACTAAGGATTTTAGATCTACACTTTAAAAAGAATTAGAGACTCTCTAAAAAATCATTACTGTACTAATTCACATTATTAAGTTAAGAAATGTGACAAGTTTTTAACTTTATGAAGAGGATAGTGAAGCCAAAATTATTAAATGCTATTCAGATATAATAATCCTCACATAAACTTGGTTTTAATATATCATGTTTTGTTTTGTTATCCCCATGAATTCTGAGCAGTTTTCTTTTCTTTCTCATTGCAATAAGAAGTAATCATGTGTAGAGTTATAAAATTTTGAAGATTTCTTTTATTCCAAAAATTTGTTATGGTATTTTCACTAGCTCTTAATTTACTTTGCAAAACTGATTATTTGTGATGTTAAAATTTGTTACGAAACATAATGACCCAGAGAGAGCTATGATTTCACCTAACTAGTCAGTACCACACTAAACCTTGGATAGAGAGGATGACACATCTAAGGGGGAGTGCAAATAGATAGGGAGATAAGTTTTGATGAGCGTAGAATTGATGATTCTAGAGTGACATGCTAGAATGTTTTTCAATTTGGTCTTTAGTTTAGAACTTGAGGCCTGGTTGGTTCTATAGAGAGGACAGAGTGGGTAATTTGGAAGTAAGAGGCTAGAATCTACTCTACACAACCATATCAATCAGGAACTTAACTTTAGATTAGTCAATATTCTTTTCGCACTCGGGAGAAGGTAAAAATTATGTATGCTTCTATTTGTCACAAAACCTCATTCTCATCTTTATGCATTTGATTCCTACACTGATTACAATTTTTTTGCAATGAGGAAGGCTTTTTATTATAATTGTATTACTTTACACAGCTGTAGTTTAAGAAACTTTGCATCTACTTTTTGCTTTGTATTTAGAAGCAAAAAACTTTAGTTTATACCATTTTACAAACTGTTTGGTATTATTTTCCTATAAATTTTGTTTACAATTTGAGTAGAAATATTTCTAAGTTGAGATAGAAATTCATTTATTTCCTGTGCGTTCGATATTGATGTTTTTAAAGAAAACTCTATGCTGCTTTAAACGATACGTAAAACTTGGGTAGTGCCCCTAGTGTATAAGTCAATAATCAATTTATAATATATTTATTTTGCACACTAGCCGCTGAATATAAATTGGGTCCAGTTTTTTACCATCTTTCAGAAATTAAACAATTGTGTAATTGCAAGTTGGTTCAAGCTGCAAAATAATTATTTTCCAATAGCACAAACTAAATATCCAATATGATTTATCCAGATCTACTAAATAGTAGCTTATCTGGATTAGCGGTTTATCATTAATAAGGTGCAGCCACCCAACATACAACCTTGATAATCTTTTGATTCATCTCCAATACTACTGTCTGTTGCTATGTTTGCATGTAATCGATTCAATTGAATCCTCCGAAGCTGTTGTGGCGTGTAATCGATTCAATTGAAGACAGATGGCAAGGTGGAGAGGTAGCGGCGAGTTACTTCGAAGAGCAGCTGCGCCGCTGTGGCGGCGAAATGCGGTCGGCGGTTACCATACAATTGAAGCAGTACCAAGGGAGTACACCGGTTGCCGAATCGCGGTTAAGGAGCGAGCTGCCGGCCGGATCCCGGCAGTGGTTCTAGCCCCGAGCGAAGGTGGCACACCGGTTTCCAGGAAGCAGCTACTCACCTTTGATNGCCAATCTCAGATCTCTCGGCGAAATAGGGGAAAGAAGGGACGAGGCGATTGTTTTGTTACCTGCGGAGGAGAGACGGAGGCGAGATCGAGCAAGTGTGCGAAGGAAGGTCGGCTGCGGGGTTGAGTGTAGCCGAAGGAAATTTTGGAGCCAAAACGCGGATCGCGGGGATATACCCGCGATCCGCGTGTAACATAAATAAAAAAAGCTGTTCTCAAAAACGCAGTAAAAACATGATTTTCAAACGCTACGGCGGCGTTTTCAAAAACGCCGCCACACATTTAAGATGTCCCAAACGGGCCCTAAGAGATAGAGACCAACTTGTCACATTTTCAAGATGAAGGTAAAATGTAATTTTATGAATTATTATGGCCTGTGATTTTAAGCTAGAAATATAATAACTCACTCATTTGAGAAACTATCCTTATGGTGTTATGGATAAAAAAGATCTGAAAACTGAACTAATAATTAAAGTAAACATACATCGACTGAAATCTTACATTTGTGGACACAAGCCTTTGTATGAAGAGATTCTAATGGTGGGTCAATGAGAGTAAAAACATTGGATTCGTCGAGCTGACGATGTTAAACCAAGCACTTTATGGGAGGTAACCCATAGTTATATGTATGAATTGATTTATAATTTTTGTGGTTATACAGATCAAATAATGTAGTACTAAGACCTAAAAGATATAAAGAGGCATAAAACACTAATTTGATGATTGAAACGAGATTGAGACGTGAAAATTTTGATGCGAGGTGAAGCAATGCTTATTTGGGCACTGACATCTTGGCGCCAAACCTGACGCCTAAGAGCCAGCTTGAAGAAGGCCTAACGCCTAGGCGCCACAGTTATGGGACGTCGGTAAGACAGACCCCAACCGTTTTAACCTGTTTCTTTCCTTTAAAACCCCCCTAATCTCATCCCTTGAGCCTGGAACTTTGTATTTAGGCACATGAGAAGCAACTTTGGATAGGAATTGAGTGCTTAGTCCAATTCCCTTGTCTAAAGAGAACCAACGGTGGTGCAAATGAGAAACTTACTTTAATGGGTTCCTTGCTCCGAGCTTGGAGCGGATCGCCAAAAAATTAGGGTTAGCAATTCTACACAACAAGATGAGCGACATGTATCACCAGTACGAGCTTTTAGAGTGATAGATGAAAGTCTAATTCAACCACTTTGCATGTCATCAAGAGTACCAGGTAAATATGTATCACAATAACAAGTGAACCAGAGAGAAAATTGTTGCAGAATTTATTCATGCTCCTTTCTACCACTTGTATGATTGTAACTATTTATCAATAAAAAAGGTGGAAGATAATTGTGCAAAAAAATACTAATCATTGGAGGGTTTAAGTGTGTTAGATGTTTATGTCTGTAGTTATTGTGTCGACCTTAGATATATGAGTGTGTTTGGTACTACATGATATGGTATTTGTATTAGTGTTGGATTGATCTCTTTTATTGCTTTGTGTCAGTTGTACTAAAACTCATTTATTGTTAATGAAATTGTGTCAAGTTGTGAAAAAATCTTACGTGTTAGTATTATTGGATTAATTGAAGTCTGGAAGTTATGATTGAGCAAATGGAAGTTAGGAGATGTTAGGAAGATAATTGGTTAATGGAACGATGTTAAATCAATGTATTTTTGGTTCAGAGCTCTTAAGCTTGTTGTGCCACACTTTAATGAACAAATTTTACAAAGTTTAGACATGGCAACTAGGCACCAGTTATTTGCACAGTAGGGCGCCTAGGCGCTGAATCCAACACCTAAACACTACACCTACTGAATTGGCAAAAAAGACTTAAAATTGTGAAATAAATTGGACCATCACTATTTTTGAGCTCGGACCGCGATCTTCTTCCTCCATTTCACAAAAATTGACTCCTATGGCTCTCCATAGCTCACTATTCTTCAAGTTTTAGAGCTTAAAATCACTATATCTGCATTTTGTCATAGAAATTTTGTTGTTTCACCTTGGATTTCTTCCACATTGAGTGGAGGTTGAAAAATCACAAATTTTGGATATATTATTGGGAAATCCATGGTTGTAAGCTTCATTTGCTTGAAGATTACTTGTAGGAGCCTTTAGAACTAATATATGCAATTTGTTTTGAATTTTTCTAGATATTTGAGATGACTCCAAAAATAAAGAGAGGAAAGGGGAAAGTATTTTCTTACAACAAGAAGTTTGTAAATCTAAAGCACAAGATAGATACAACATTTTCTGTTATTAAGGAATTTTATTACAGAAAGAAAGTTTTTCTAGTCCTAGTGGGGCGGTAGAAAATTCGATTGCTGCTCAACACTAGAAAATTCCCTGCTACTTCACTGTCGTAGCAGCTATTTCTATTGTGAAGGAATTTTTTATGAATCTGCTTGTAGCTCCAAAGGATGAGGTATTTTTTCAAGGAATGGGAGTTGAGTTCACTCACGAGAGGATTAATAGATAATATGGTTTACCTCTTGCTTTGGATTGTTACTATGTAGAGTTTGAACCATTTGAGTTAGAGCTAGGTGAGATTATTGCTTACCTTACTGATGGGCATGGAGTTTAAAAGATCAAAAATGAGCGTAAGGCAAATTTTTTTTCTTCTACACTTAATGCCACATCGAAGGCATGACACTATTTTATTTCTGCTCAATTGCTACCCTCGAACCATTTCAGTGATGTGACTTGTGAGAGAACCATCTCTGGCTATTGCATTCAGAAGATGAAACACATGATTTTGGCTCTCTCATCTTCAAGGCCATTTACACCTCCACTATAGCTAGTTCTTTTATAGGTTTGGGTTTCCCTTCCCTTATCTTTACTATCTATAAAGGATCTGGAGTAAATGAGACTTGGGAGGAGCAACTAAAACCACTAAAGCCTATTAAAAGACTAATGTGGACATTTATGAAAGATTTCGAGGTACAGTTTCTGATTTTCCATCTACTTCTACCTCTAGACCTTCTACCTCCAGTGCTATTGCTCCACCTCCTGATATTTGGGAAGAACTTAAAGATCAGACCTTGGAATTTCAATTATATATGTTCTTAATGCAATGCCAGCTTCAAGATAAAGAGTAACATTGGAGCCACCTAGAACAGAATATGAGAAGGAAGAGTGATTATGAAACCAACTTCAACACTTCCTTGGTGTGTTTTCTGCGTGGTGACCATATTGTTGAGTTTCCTAGTTATCCTCACTACCCAATTTTTTTAACGCAGAAAGATGATTGATGAAGATGTAGATGATGATGACGATGAGGAGGAGGAGGATTAGAGATCCTTAATTATTTTTCTACTATAGTTCTTCGTGTATATTTGGTTTATTTTAGTACTCTTTGATGTATGTTGAACACATGTACTACATTTCTTATTTTTACTGTTCACTCTTGCTCTAGTTTAGTTTATATTGCCTTTGTGTTAGAGTTATGTTTTACTTTGCAATCTCTACGTTATACATGTTGATTTTAGATGCACTACTACTCAACACCTATTTGTACTGCTTACACCTGTACTGCTTTCATGTTTAGTACCCTGTTATAACTAATTTTGTTAAAATTTTCTCTCTTCACACTTGTTATATACTTTGATGTTTTGCACTATTTAAAAATTCAAGTTTGGGGAGGGAGAAAAACTTTTTAAAACTAAAATTTATTTGTCCTTAATAAACTATATATTTTTTAAATTATTTTAACATAACATGTGGTATGTGGTGTTAACTTGAGATAATTATATTTTTGATTTTATAAATGTTATGGTAAACTTAAGTAAAAGTTTTTGGTAATAAAGGGTAATTCTAAAGTTAAGGTATTTAATATAAAAGTTTAAGAATATGCTTATATTTTATTCAGAGTAGAAAAAAGTGTATTTTTGAAACACTAAGGATTTTAGATCTACACTTTAAAAAGAATTAGAGACTCTCTGAAAAATCATTACTGTACTAATTCACATTATTAAGTTAAGAAATGTGATAAGTTTTTAACTTTATGAAGAGGATAGTGAAGTCAAAATTATTAAATGCTATTCGGATATAATAATCCTCACATAAACTTGGTTTTAATATATCATATTTTGTTTTGTTATCCCCATGAATTCTGAGCAGTTTTCTTTTCTTTCTCATTGCAATAAGAAGTAATCATGTGTAGGGTTATAAAATTTTGAAGATTTCTTTTATTCCAAAAATTTGTGATGGTTTTTTCACTAGCTCTTAATTTACTTTGCAAACTGATCATTTGTGATGTTAAAATTTGTTACGAAACATAATGACCCGGGAGAGCTATGATTTCACCTAACTAGTGAGTACCACACTAAACCTTGGATGGAGAGGATAACACATCTAAGGGGGAGTGCAAATAGATAGGGAGATAAGTTTTGATGAGCGTAGAATTGATGATTCTAGAGTGACATGCTAGAATTTTTTTCAATTTGGTCTTTAGTTTAGAACTTGAGGCCTGGTTGGTTCTATAGAGAGGACACAGTGGGTAATTTGGAAGTAAGAGGCTAGAATCTACTCTACACAACCATATCAATCAGGAACTTAACTTTAAATTAGCCAATATTCTTTTCGCACTCGGGAGAAGGTAAAGATTATGTATGCTTCTATTTGTCACAAAACCTCATTCTCATCTTTAAGCATTTGATTCCTACACTGATTACAATTTTTTTGCAATGAGGAAGGCTTTTTATTATAATTGTATTACTTTACACAGCTGTAGTTTAAGAAACTTTGCATCTACTTTTTGCTTTGTATTTAGAAGCAGAAAACTTTAGTTTATACCATTTTACAAACTGTTTGGTATTATTCTCCTATAAATTTTGTTTATAGTTTAAGTAGAAATATTTCTAAGTTGAGGTAGAAATTCATTTATTTCCTGTGCGTTCGATATTGATGTTTTTAAAGAAAACTCTATACTGCTTTAAACGATACGTAAAACTTGGGTAGTGCCCCTAGTGTATAAGTCAATAATCAATTTATAATATATTTATTTTGCACACTGGCCGCTGAATATAACTTGGGTCCAGTTTTTTACCATCTTTCAGAACTTAAATAATTGTGTAATTGCAAGTTGGTTCAAGCTGCAAAATAATTATTTTCCAATAGCACAAACTAAATATCCAATATGACTTATCCAGATCTACTAAATAGTAGCTTATCTGGATTAACGGTTTATCATTAATAAGGTGCAGCACCCAACATACAACCTTGATAATCTTTTGATTCATCACCAATACTACTGTGTGTTGCTGTGCTTGCATGTAATCGATTCAATTGAATCCTCCGAAGCTGTTGTGGCGTGCNTTACCTCAACCTAGCCATGAATTCCACTTTGGATAAGGATTAGGCTGTAATCAACTTTCCAGTGGCTTTTCCAACATGGATAAGCCTTATGCCTTTTTGGATTAAATTTATATATTTCGATGGAAAAGCATGAAAGTGATGTACATAGTCGTGCAAGGAGACCTTCATGATAATTGTTGTGGATATTGATTAAAAACATAGAAGCATTAATTTTTAGTGCCCTTTTTCTTGAATCAATGTTTTGAACGTCAATCTGTCGCAATGGCAACAAGATTTGCATTGTTTTACTTAATGACCCTAATCTTGAGTTTTGCTTCACCTTTAGCAAAGTGAAGTGTAAGCTTACACTTTGTAGTTTATATTCGTAATTTATGGAGTTTGAATAATGCAAGAAGATTGTTCAATAAAATATAATAAGCTGGAAAGATTCTTGTGTATGTATTGTCATATAAGATAAAGATTATAAAAGCATGCTCATGTGTGAAACTTGAATATTTCTTGAAGTAGCAAATTCTTCCTTTAATATGAGTTTTTCAAATCTAAAATGCATAATGAGAATGATTTGTAATATTTTGAACAAAGGATATATTTCTCTTATCAGTCGATTTGACATATTTGTTAAGATTCAGTTTAAAAATTAATAAAGGAAAACAGCATAAAAATAAATTTTTTTATTGATGAACTAAGATTGATAAAATTATATTAGATAGAATGCTAGATTTTGTACATAGGTAAAAAGGTAAATTGCATAGCTTTAAAACCGTTATCAAGCTGTTATGGCTTGCTATTTCCTCTCATTACGTACCAAAAACCCTTAGTGAAACTGCCAATTGCCACCTCTTGTGTTGATGGTCATCTCCTGCCAACCATTGCATCCTACATTGGCTTCATATACATATTGATGCCTCACAAATGTAGATACTTTTTGATGAAAATTCTAGTCTACTATGTTTACAATAGGTTGATGATTTCAAGAAGAGCAACTATTGCCAAGC
The DNA here is from genome assembly GCA_002079205.1 of Phalaenopsis hybrid cultivar. Classification (NCBI taxonomy): domain Eukaryota; kingdom Viridiplantae; phylum Streptophyta; class Magnoliopsida; order Asparagales; family Orchidaceae; genus Phalaenopsis; species Phalaenopsis hybrid cultivar. The sequence continues at coordinate 124,443 of JXCR01086209.1, read as the reverse complement.
AGTTG
>JXCR01086209.1:102947-114613 GCA_002079205.1 Phalaenopsis hybrid cultivar | reverse complement strand
ATTTTCTGTAATATATATATATATATATATATATATATATATATATATATATATATATATATATATATATAACATTTCAGTGGGAGGAGCAAGAAGATGACAGGTATGCTTACAGTTTTATTTATTTTATGTCATTTTACTTACTGCATTTACTACTACTTTTACATACCATGCATGCTTGGGTGATAAAATGAAAACTTTTCAAAATTAAACAACATTTTCAAAACCAAAACAAAAACAACAACTTCATAAAACGTCCTTTTGAGTTTATGGGAGTCCCTTGAATGAGGCAACCCACAGTTGCTAACGAGATCTCTCTGGTTTAAATGAGTAATAACACATTTAAGCTAAGTAAATTTAAGAAAAAATATTGGTACCAGAATGAGAGAACCATGGGATCCTAACTGGTGTCGCTCTAATCAACTTAAACCCCCACTCACTCCACCCCCCTATTTTGAACCTTAAATTGTCATTTAAACCTTTAGACCTTTGTACTATTACTTCGTCAAGGAGCTTGGAGCAGCACCGAGGGAAGCCTTCTACAACAGTAATCTCCAATAGCAAAAGTATCTACAACAACAATTTTCTTAGAATTAAACAACACAAATCATAGGACTTCGAGGTTGTCTGCCTACTGCGACATAAATCCTCACCTCATCTTTAGGCCTTTACATGATCATGTCATGCAATCTAAGTGATACACCAAAAATATATGCATTTTTAGACCCATATTTTAAAATTATTTTTGGTGATATTGCACCTTAATGGAAGGTATTTTGATGTTTTCTTACAGGTTGTTGATTTTTAGGACTTAAAGCAAAAAGGAAGCAAACAGATGGAATTTGGATTCAAAATGACATTTTTGAAGAAGTATTCAACGCCGACCGCGCCAAGGGTAGTGCCGATGGAACAGAATAACATAACAGCTGAAATTTTTACACAGCGCCGACGACGCCAAAGGTGGTTCAACACCCTTTTCTAGAAGGTTTGATGTTTGAAGAGAATTTTGAATGATGTTTGAAGAGAATTTGGAGGCACCTCTTGGAGAACTAACCTTGGGCTTTATATGGGCCAAAATTCATCAGGAAAGTGACTCCTTTTTGCTCATAATCCATCTTCATTCCACCACCATATTGGAGTCCATTAGTGATTTTTATTTTATAGTTTAGAGTTTGTGTGGTGAGATTTAGTGTGAAACTTTCTGTAAGAGTGTTGGAGAAGGAGAAAAGTGAGAGATATCTTCTTCCTGCATTTCAAGGAAAGGCAACAAGGGATTTGCTTTGAGAAAGAGTTTCAGATAAGTTTGTTTGTTTATTAGTGTTGTATGAACTTTCTTTTACATATGAAATTTGTGTTTTATTGTGACTTTCTCATGAAGTCTGAGTAGTTCATTATCTTTCTCCCTACTCTCAGATATGGTGAAATGAAGAGATAATATGATGTGTCAATATAAAAATATAAAATAAATTGTGATGATTTCTCAACTCCAACTTAATTTACATTTCAATTTGGCCAATTGAATTGTTAAAATATGTTGTGAAACGTATGATTCGTAAAATGGTGTATGAGTTCTACAACAGAGTGAGGTTCACATTTGATTTCATGGAGGAGAAATTCGTTCATGGAATTAAGTGAAAATAAGTAGGGAAATATTCTTTGTTGGGTGGAGAATTGGAGAATCTTTAGGGTGACTGACTAAAATCCCCAATTCGGTCTTAATGTTTAAAAACTAAAGCGAGAGTTAGCCTTCAGGTGAAGAGAAGTGGGAACTCTGGAGTGGGAATCGGTATCCTCCTAGCCTAGCCACGGATTTAGGGACTAAACCTAGGATTAACCAATGATTTTCTATGCATTGTATCAGCATAGAGAATTATAATTGCTCCTATTTGGCACAATACATATTATAAACATTTATGTCATCTCATTTTACCAGAACCTCATTGTAATGGGAAGGATACTTTTTCACATAAGGAATCTTTATTACATAAACATAGTTAGTAGATTAGTATTTACTTTTTAAAATTTGCATTTGTGTTTTGATAATAGTTAAGTATTTTAATTTTGATAACATATCAACATTCAAAATTAGTGACAGTGATTTCGTTTGATTTTCTATAAATTTCTTATTAAAACTTATAATTGTCAATTTACACCTTCCCTGTGGGATCGATATTTGGGGCTTAAATAGAAAGTCCTATATTACTTGATAATGTATATTTTCATAGAATCCCATTATTAATTACCTATAATTATATATATTTTACACAACTTACTTTTCATATAAGGATCAACTTTTTAACGCTATAGTGGTGTCAGCTTCATAAATCCTTACATATAAAAAATTGGAAAGAAGTTTTTTGCGTCGTTGCGTGGGGAAGGTTAAAAAATCAAAAATCCAAAAAAAGAATTTTACTTTGCTTACTTTATTTTTTTATGCAAAATATTGGATCTGAAGGCTTAATACCTTACGATTCAGAGTTGGAACGTACTATTAGAAAAATTCAAAAACAACAAAGAGAAACTAAAAGTTTAAAAGAAATGGCAAATAACTTAGAAAATCCAGTAAATGAAAATTAACAAAGACCTTTAAAAGATTATGCAAATCCGATAGCAGATGAACTTCACTTGACTATTCAAAATCCTATGTTGCTGCTAATTCATTTGAGCTTAAACCTACTATTATCCAAATAGTACAAAATAATTAGTTTAGAGGATCACCTACTGAAGATCCTAACTTACATCTTACTAGTTTTCTTGAGATTTGTGCTACATTTAAATATGATGGAGTGTCTAATGATGTTGTTAGGCTTAGATTTTTTCCTTTATCATTAAGGAATAAAATCAAGGCCTGGTTAAATTCATTAGCACCTGGATCTATTAGAACTTTGGGAGAACTATCACAAAAATTCTTGGCTAAATATTTTCCACCCTTAAACCGCTAAGCTTAGAAAGGATATTACATCTTTTTGTCAATTTGAAGAGGAATCGATATATGAAGCCTGAGAAAGATTTAAAGATCTTCTTGGAAAATATCCACACGATACTTTGTCAGATTGGTTAATAATTCAAACATTTTACAATGGATTAGTATGATAACTAAGATCTATTATAGATGCTGCTATGGGTGGATCATTAATGTCAAAACCTTTTAATGAATCATATTCTTGAATTGAAGAAATGGCTACTAATAATTTTCAATGGCCCTCTGAAAGGGTAAATCCTAAGAGAGTAGCCAGTATTCATGATTCTGATTCAATGTCTATTTTGGCATCTTAAATTGCTGTTATTTTTAAAAAAATTGATCAAATAGGAGTGAACTATACTCAAATACCACCAATATTAGAGAAAAATTCACTAGGATAGATTATTGATACTCAACCATCTTATGAAACTTTAAACGCTATAAATAATTAAAATAACAATCCCTATTTTAACTATTTTAACCCTGGATGAAAAAATCACCCTAATTTTAGTTAGAATAATTATAACAATCCGGTGAATCCATCTGAAAATCTAAACAATCAAGGAAATCCTAATTTTTGACCTTATTATCCTCCAGGATTTAACCCCAATCCTAACCCACAAGTTAAGGAAAAGAAGTTGACGATGGAAGAAGTGATGTTGAATATGGGAAATCAAATACAAAATTAAGGGGTTGCTATTAGAAATATTGAAAATCAATTAGGACATATTGCTACTGCACTTAGTAATAAACCTTCTAGAATTCTTCCGAGTACCGTGGAAGTTAATCCAAAAGATCAAAATAAAGAGAAAATTAAAGCTATTCAATTACGAAGTGGAAAAGAAGTTGAAATAAGGAGCCAAAAAGAAACTGAAGTTAATGAAGATAAGGAAGAAATGGAAATGATCAATATGAAAATGAACAAACACAGGTTCCATTAGAAAAACCATTACCTCCGTTTCTTTAAAGACTGAAGCAGAAAAATAAAGATAAACAATTTATAAAATTCTTTGAAATCCTTAAGAAATTAACGATAAATATTCCTTTTATTGAAGCTTTGGAACAAATGTAAGTTATGTGAAATTTATGAAGGATGTACTAAATAAGAAAAGGAAGTTTACAGATCATGAGATCGCTGCACTCAGTGAAGTGTGTAGTGCTATTATTCAGAAAAAGCTTCCTGAAAAATTAAAAGATCCTGGTAGTTTTATTATACCTTGTGCAATTGGAGAAAAGTTCTATGGAAAAGCTTTATGTGATTTAGGAGTGAGTATCAATCTTATGCCCTTCTTGATCTTTAAACGTTTAGATTTAAGAAAATTTCTCCTACTACTGTACCTCTTCAGTTAGCTGATCGATCAATAACTTATCCAAAAGGAGTTATAGAGGATGTACTAGTAAAAGTTGATAAATTTGTTTTCCCTGTAGACTTTATAGTATTGGATATGAAGGAAGATAAAGAGATTCCTATTAGTTTAGGGACACCATTTCTTGCAACAGTAAGAGCTGTAATAGATGTGCAAAAATGAGAATTAATAATGAGAGTTAATGATGAAGAAGTAAAATTTAATATAGCAAAAGCTATGAAATATGCTACAATAGAAAAATATAATGAATGTTTCAATATGGTAGTAGCTGATTATCTGAGTAATTAACAGTTTAAGAATGAGTGTGAAGATAAATTAAAGGAAGGAGAAATTTTTTAGAATGAAGATGAAATTAAAGGAGAAAATTTTGATTATATTCAGGGCAAATTTAAAACATTATACTTGTTGGAAAATGAAAGTACAAATCTTATTCCTTCAAGTATTAAACCACCTGAACTTGAATTAATGATATTACCTACCCATTTAAAGTATGTATTTTTAGGAGAGTCATCTACATTGTCTGTTATTATATCTTCTAAGTTAACTGAAATCAGGAAGAAAAGTTGATAGAAATGTTGAACAAGTATAAAAAGGCTTTTGGATGGACTTTAGCAGATATTAAAGGGATTAGTCCTTCAATTTTTATGCATAGAATTCTATTAAATGAACAATATGAACCTAAAGTTGGTCCTCAAAGAAGATTAAACCCAATAATGAAAGAAGTTGTTAAAAAAAGAGATTTTAAAATGGTTAGATGATGGAATTATATATCTTATTTCAGATAGTGCTTGGGTAAGCCCAATTCACAGTGTTCCGAAGAAAGGAAGAGTGACTGTTGAAGAAAACAAGAAAAATGAATTAATACAAATAAGACAAGTTACTGGTTGGTGAATTTGTATTGACTATAGAAAATTAAATATGACCACCATAAAAGATCACTTTCCTTTACCCTTTATAGACCAAATGTTGGATAGATTGGCTGGGAATAAATATTATTTCTTTTTAGATGGATATACCGGTTATCATCAAATTCTAATTGGTCCAAAGGATCAAGAGAAAACAACATTTACAAGCCCATATGGAACATTTGTTTTTCGTTAAATGTCTTTTAGACTATGCAATGCTCCTGCAACATTTCAAAGATGCATGATGTCAATTTTTAGCAATTTTATAGAACATGAAATTGAAGTGTTTATGGATGGTTTTTCTATATTTGGGACTTCATTTGAGTTATGTTTTAATAATTTAGAAAAAGTTCTAGAAGTATGTGAAAGAGTCAACCTAGTATTAAATTTGGAAAAATGTCAATTTAAGGTTGTAAGAGGTATTATTCTTGGGCATAAAATTTTTGAAAAAGGCATGGAGGGAGATCCTGCAATAATCCAAGTTATAGAAAAATTACCACCACCTACAAATGTTAAAGGGGTGAGAAATTTTCTAGGACATACTGGTTTTTACAGGCGCTACATAAAAAAATTTTCAAAAATAACTAAGCCGCTATGCCAACTTTTAGAAAAAAGATAAGAAATTTGATTTTGATGAGGAATGCATAAAAGCATTTGAATTATTAAAGAAAAAAATAGTCACTGCACCTATAATAGTACCACCTGACTGGGAAAAACCATTTGAAATAATGTGCAATGCTGTGGATTATGCTATTGGGGTTGTATTAGGACAAAGGCATGACAAAGTTTTTAAAGTTATATATTACGTTATATGTTATTGGGGCTGTATTAGGACAAAGGCACGACAAAGTTTTTAAAGTTATATATTATGCTTGTAAGACTCTAAATGATGCTCAAATTAATAATACTACTACTGAAGGAACACTATTAGCTATCATTTATGACTTTGATAAATTTATAACTTATTTAATTGGAACTAAATGTATAGTGCATACAGATCATTCTGTTATTAAATACTTAATGCAAAAGAAGGATGTTAAACCAAGATTAATTAGCTGGATACTTTTATTGCAAGAGTTTGATTTTACTGTGATTGATAGAAAGGGAAATGATAATAAAAAAGTTGATCATATGTCTAGGATATAAATAAAAATATTAACTAATTTTGTAAATGAAATTTTAAAAGATTTCCTTAATGAACAGCTATATAGTATTAATGAAATGGATGTACCGTGGTATACTAATATAGTAAATTATATTGTAAGTGATATTTTACCACCTGATATGAAAAATACACATTTAAAGAAATTTATATATGATTTAAAAGACTATTTTTGGGATGACCCATATGCGTATAAACAATAAATTAAAGAAATTTATATATGATTCAAATTTCTATTTTTGGGATGACCCATATTTATATAAATAATGTAAAGATTCTTATTATTAGAAGGTGTGTGTCTTATGAAGAAACTCAACAGATAATTGAAAGATGTCATGATTCTGAATTTGGAGGACATTTTGGAACAAGTAGAACTATATATAAAATTTTGCAAGCTTGATTTTATTGGCCTACTCTTTTTAGAGATGTTAATGAATATATTAAAACATGTGATTGATGTCGGATTTTATTGGCCAACTCTTTTTAGAGATGTTAATGAATATATTAAAATGTGCGATCGATGTCAACGATTGCAAGCTGGATTTTATTGGCCTACTATTTTTAAAGATGTTAATGAATATATTAAAATGTGCAATAGATGTCAATGAGTAGGAAATATTTCTAGAAGAAATGAAATGCCCCTAAATTGCATATTGGAAGTTGAAATTTTTGATGTGTGGGGATTAGATTTTATGGGACCATTTATGCCTTCATTTGGAAACTTATATATATTACTTGTTGTTGATTATATGTCTAAATGGATTGAAGCTATTGTTGTACCCAGATGTGATCCTCGAAGTGTTTCTAAAATTTTAATTAAAAATATTTTTACAAGATATTAAATGTCAAAAGTAATTATTACTGATAGAGGATCTAATTTCAGGAATAAGAGAATCAAAAAATTAATTAAGAAATATGATATTATGCATAGATTCTCTATTGCTTATCATCCTCAGACTAGCGGTTTAGCCAAGATATCAAATTATGAAATTAAACTTGTTTTAGAAAAATTTGTAAATCCTTATAAATTAGATTGGTCTGCTAGACTAGATACTGCATTATGAGCATATAAAACTTCTTATAAGACTCCTATAGGAATGTCCACATACAAACTAATATTTGGAAAAACATGTAACTCACTAGTAGAATTAGAGCATAAAGCATTTTGGGCTATTAAGGAATTTTATTTTAATCTAAAAGATGCTGGTGAGAAAAGATTATTGCAACTCAGTGAACTTGATGAAATCAGAAATGAAGCATATGATAATGCAAAAATCTATAAAGAAAAAATAAAAAAATGGCATGATCAGAAAATTATTCAGAAGAAATTTGAACCTAGACAAGAAGTTCTATTATATAATACAAGATTGAGATTGTTTCCAGGAAAATTGAAATCCAGATGGTTAGAACCATTTAAAGTGATTAAAGTCTATCATTATGGAATTGTTGTTATTAAAAATCCTAGCACTAGAAAAGTATTTAAAGTTAATGGGCATCCTCTGAAACACTATTAAGAAGGGCACATACCTCAATTTATTGAAGTTTTAATGTTAAGTCAACCCAACTAAACAAATGGTGTGTCGGGCTAACGACGTTAAACCAAGCGCTTTGTGGGAGGCAAGCCATACATATATGTCTATGTGTTATTATTTTGTTTGATAAGTGTCTTATATACTAGTAGATAATAATTCTACAAAATTGCATTTATTATAAATTAAGTATAATATTGGTATTGGAGAAAATGTTGGAATTAAATTGAACAAGAAATGAAAGTCGCAAAATTTTGGCCACTGGTGCCCAGGAAAACGGACCTCAGCGTCGGCAGCGCCGAGAGCGGTTTGATGGTTCAGACGACTTTTAGCAGACTTTTGCGGTATTTTGCTCCATAATAACTGGCAGGAGGTGTTTTTAAAGTTCTAAAAACTTCCTAAGACGCTTAGAAACTTCCTATTTTTGGATTCCATGGCTTTCAATTCTAGAAATACTTCAAGGTATGGAGTTTTCAATAGAAGAAAGTTTATTATTTTGACGTGCAGAGATTATACGATAAAGTTATTACAAAGAAGAGATTGATCAAGGAAAGATAATTTGTTAATCGTGGATTGATCAATCTAAGTGCTCCAGTTGACAAGATCATTTTCAAAGGCAATATAAAGTTCTGTGTTACACTACCGCTGCAGTTATGATGCCTGTACTGAAGGAGTTCTATGCAAATCTACATGGAATTACCCAAGGAATTGTCTTCGTACAAGTTAAGGCTGTACCATTTACTCATGCGAGGATGAATGAATTGTATATGATAGAAATTGTTCCTATCTGTCATTATGCAAATTTCATTCCTACGCGAGATTTGATGCAAGATGTTTATAATTTTCTGACGGATGAAAGTGATATGTCTGAAGTACGAGATGAAGGATATATTAGTTTTCCTGCTTCATTACTTAATCTAATTTTGAAGCAGTGGCATTCTTTATTTGTGCAAAATTACTCCCTACCATGAAGATTAATAGAGTCACCAAGGAAAGTATTATTTTAAACTACTGTATTCAAATGGAAAAACCTATTGGTATATGATCAATCATATTTAAATATGTTATTGGTATCATTATAAATGGACCAATTTATGGACTTGGGCATTATTCTACAATTTTTCTGATTTGCAGTCAATCCTAAGTGCCATATGAAAGATGGGAAAAACGTTTTACTACCATGGGAGCCCATGATCCCTATTGATGATCAGTATATTAGTAATTGAAATGAAGCACTAAATGCTATTATGGATCATTCTTCACATGCTTCAACTCCATTAATACCACCAACAGTAGGAAGTTCGCTTGCTTTGGAGTAGAAATTAAAGCAAATTGAAAGGGAACTTTAGAGTATTAATAATGCAGTGGGAGATCTTAAGTACCTTTTTTATCACCTTGATTGGAGAATGAAAGAAAATTTTGATCATACTGGAACTTTTGAAGCAGGATTAGTTTGGATGTTTAAAGAAAATGGGTGGATCAAAGAAAATTTGACAGATCAATTCCCATACTGATCCTTTTACAACCTATATGTTCATTACCAATCCATGGGAGATATTAGAGGAAGTGAAAGCACTGAAGATGAAGTGGAATGATTGAAAATTTTGGATTCTCAACTTGCTTAAGAATATTTATGTATTTAATATAATTGTCTAGATTTGATTCGATTTGGTTTAGTTTGTTATTGTTTTAGAACTCTGAACTTTGATTATGTGTATAGTTTTGTGTCAGCATTTAGTGTTGTGGCTTGATTTTGACGTTGATTTATAATCAGTTTGCTTAATAGGTGTGAATGTGTGATTTGTGAAATGCGTTTGTAAAAAGTGTATTTTAATATATAAAAGTTAGTTTGTTGTTGTTTGTGAAAATGATTATTTGTGAATTATTGTTAGATAAAAATTTGTGTTTAAAATACTAAAAAACTTTGGAGTAAATTAAAAGGAAATTGAAAATTTGAAAAAAATCAAAATAGTGAATTTTGGGCCTTCAGCACCGACGGTGTTGGCATGGGCACCGACGGCGCCTTCAATAAGAGAGCAGTAATAACCCCTTTAATTTGTGATTTTCACCATAAAAGCTCCATTTTTACCCATAAAGTCACCTTCAACCTTCGGTTTTCACACTTAGGGCTTAATTTTGGGCGGATTTAAGGTGATTTAAAGGCAAAGGAACTTTGAATTTCATTTTCTCTAGCTAAGAGCTACACTTTAAAATAAAAATTTTTTATTTTCACCAAAGATTTTTCCACATTGCCTAGATCCAAAAGTTTTGTTTTTTTTGAGAGATTTTGAGAAATTGCTTTGGTGTAAACTTTTACTTAGTGAATTTAAGTTTAAAGTGCATTACATTTTGATTTTTAGAATTTTAGAATTTATTCAGATTTTTATCAATTTTTTTTAGATTTCCTATGGCACCTAGATCGAGCAAAAGAAAAATAGAATATGACGAGCAAAAGTTTTTTAGCTTTAAAACTAGTGCTCGATTTCATAGTCTTCGAGAAAATAAGAAAGTGATTCCGGATCGAGGATTCAAAAATCTAGGAGGAGAAGTTGAATGATTGATTATCGCTCAGCAGTGGGAAAACTTATGCTATTTTAGTGTTGATGCAATAGTTGGGATATTTATGGAATTTTATTCTAACTTTTCGGAAGCTTCTGATGATTTTGTTTTTGTTCGAGGAAAAAGGGTAGAGTTTACTCCAAGAAAAATAAATGAGTTTTATCAATTAGAAGATGTTTATAGATGCCAGTATCATTCATTCTCTACCACAAATGATGCCTTAGATGAGGTTATTTCTTTTCTGACTGGTGAGAAAGGGGCTTGGAAAGTAAATAATAGAGTTAAAGTCAACATTACCCTTTCTATGTTAAATATAGTATCTAAGGCCTAACATCATTTTATTTTTGGGAGGATGATTTCAACAAACCATCATAGTGAAGTGACCAAGGATAGAGCCATCCTGAACTACTATATTGTGATGGATATAAATGTAGGCTCTATCTTTTATATGAACACTCGATCTATTGTTTTAGGAGAGACCACTAGTGGAGTCGCACACCCTGCTCTCATTTATACACTTTGTGAGCATGCAGGAGTTGATTTCAGACCTGATGAGGAGAGGATTGAGCCTCAGAGACTGAGTGGGCCTGCAAACATTAAGACTTATGAGTCTCATGTTGATTAGAGATCCAGAAGTAAGGCCACATATATTCCTTCTACTTCTAGGACCCATACTTTTAGTAAGCTTACTTCAAGTGACCCTAGTAATAGAGAGTTATTGGACCAGATGATGATTCAACAGTGAGATATTTTGAGGATGGATCATAGGATGCATAACATGGAGGCCCAAAATGCTCATACAGGTGATCTGATTTGCCAGAAGTTTGAATATGATGCTACTTATGATGACGCTTTAGTGAAATACCTGAGTGGAGATCATACAGTTCAGTTCTTTATTCACCCTATTTATATTTCATATCAGTAGCAGAAGTTAAACGTTAATGATGAAGAAGATGATGACTGGTGATCTTTTTGTTTGTTTATTTGTTTATATTGTACTTTGTGATTGTATTATTTGTTTTGTGATATTGTTGAGACTTTGTTGTTATGTTATAATGTGAAACTATAATGTGTAAAACTATTTTCATTTTTAGAATTTAGTTTAGTTCTGTTGTCAGTTTCAACACTTTGTTATATGTATTGTAATTAACTCTTTCTTAGCAAATTATATATATATATATA